>JBBKCR010020670.1:0-12102 GCA_037577295.1 Ladigesia roloffi | reverse complement strand
TATCTATCTATCTATCTATCTATCTATCTATCTATCTATATATCTATCTATCTATCTATCTATCTATCTATCTATCTGATAATTCCACTTAAAAAATATTATATGTTTATAATTTGGTTTTTGTTATGACAGTTCAAAATATGTCCAGCAGGGGTAACAATGCATTAATAGGTAGCTTGTGCACAACATGCTACTGTAAAAGCAAGTATTGTAGCCTGTTCAGCTTTTGAATAATTTAGGATACACTGCAGAGACTGCAGCTATGTCTAAACTCACTGTCTGAACATATAACAACAAAAAAGATTCAGTTACCAGTTTTTGTATCTCCCTCAACAGAGAGTGGTTAATTGGCTTAGATATTTTAGTGATTTCTCGACCTCTTTTAGCTTGAGTGTCGTGAAAAGCAGTTTTGCTCATGTGAATGCTTAAACCAACTATAATTCACATAACTAAATCTTCTGTAGTTTAGGCCACTAACAAAGATGCTAATGATATATTTGAGACATTGGTGTGCAATATTGCACCATATTCTATTATTAAATTCTACAAGAGTGTAATTTATAAGCATTTCTTCATAACTAGGCAGGTGTGTTATGCCAAAATGTGCTATTCACTTTCTTTGTTTCTTTGGTGCTGAGTTATGAACACTTCTCATATTGCATTATGTTAATAATTCATAATGCATAACACAACTCGAATCTGTAATGCCTTTGATAAAAAATTTAGAGCCATGTTGATAATGCCTTAGGAATTAACTACAATATGCTATAAAGTTGTTCCTAGTGTTCTTACGCATATACGCATGTGCTACAATCAAACATACTTTATAAATAAATTACTTATTAGAATAGTTTCTAACTGCCCAAAATCAGTACTATTAGGGATGTGGGCTCTTTTGAGACCCTCACACCCTATTTTATTATTATCATATAAATTATTAATTATCAATAACAATGTCTAATATCTCTCTTCTCTTTCATTTTCTATTTCATTTATACATCTCAAATGGTTATTTGCTCATCTACGTTGCATATTTGCAATTAATGGCACTATTTAAGTCTGTAACTCAGCCCAACCTCCAGGTGAACCACCATTTTCACACCCCTATCCCACAGTGTCCTTACAAGATTTCCAAGTCACATTCATATGGCAGCTAATATAATACTGCAGCCTGCATGGAGTAATTCGACATGGCTAGTGTTTTCTACAAACTGGGTCACTGTCATTGTTAAACGCATGTGAATGAGAGTCCTTATTAGAAGTAACAAAACTGGCCCTTCAGCTGGTGCTAACACTGCCTTAGAGCATATTATGTCTAGTGTAGTACAGGTTCTTAGTACTGAGGTGACCTCGGTGGCAGTAAAGCTCTGTTCTCTGTTGCTTTTGTGGGTACAGATGATTAGTTGAGTGTAATGAAGCTACCTCAGGTGAGAGTCAGGCATACAAGGCATTAAAAGCCTAGAAAGGTACATTTACATATCTTGGTGCTACAAAAATATTATTTGTGTCAAAAATTACCTAAAAACTCAAAACAAAACAAGACAAAATGAGGGATAGCTTTTCCATAGTACTACTATATGTAGACAGACAGACAGATAGACAGATAGACAGATAAATAGATAGATAGATAGATAGATAGATAGATAGATAGATAGATAGATAGATAGATAGATAGATAGATAGATAGACAGATAGACAAATAGATTAGCAGAAGAAACATGCTATTCTTACCAGATAAGCAGCAGATGAGGATTAGTGCCACTCTGGCCAGTTCACGGGCTCTGCTTTGCATGTTGACGATTTTGTGAAGACCGGTGGAGGAGCTTTACCTGCATGTCGACCCCAGAACTCCAAGCTTCTCCCCAGTCCTGAAGATTTAGTGGGAATGAGACTCAAGTCACGCCCCCTCCCGCTCGCTCGCCTCTCATTGGTCAGCCGCAGAAGCGGGACTCTCCGTCCGCCCGAACTGTAGAGACTCGAATAACTTTAATTGATAAAGTAAATACTTATTATACAGGAGCCTGGTGTCTGTAAGAACTCTCCACTAAATGTGGAACCTGGCGTAGAATTCACAAGGTCCTCGATGCGGTCGCTCCAGCTGTTACACGGAAAGTGTTTTTTGTACATGTAGCTTATTATATGGTCTCTTTCTTTAGACTGAGAAAAGGAATTGCAACAATATTATATTACCTGTTGAATATTGATAGGTGCTTTAAAATAAATTGTGTGATATTATTATATAATTGAAACGTTTGTGTGTACTTTTGTTGAATGTAAAACAACTAAAATATGATGGAACTGAATTATAAAAAGGTTACAATAAAATATTAAATATATGTGTGTGTGTGTGTGTGTGTGTGTGTGTGTGTGTGTGTGTGTGTAAAATTTTTTGTACATTAAAATAGCAGAATTGTGCTGTATTTAATCACATTTCCTGCTGAGAATTCTTCTTTCCTGCTTTCAGTTTAACTCCCAGAAACAGAAAATGCTTTTACCCACTTTTCAAACTGTCTTATCTGTGGCATTTTGAGTAGATTTTATTAAAGAATTTGGAACAAATGTTATACTGCGTCAGGCTACAAAGTGCCTATATATACAAGGAGCTTGGATAAAGGAGTTCCAACCTCTTAGCATTTAAAACCACACTTATACTGATAGCTTGATTATGAGGAATTAGTGTGGTGAAAAATGAAAAGGTATTAATTAATCAAAATTACAAGAAAATCTAGCTTTTTTTGGAACAAAATATGAAGAAATTAGGGGTGGTTCAACACTTTTGTATAGTGCTGGATAAAGCAACCTGAGAGCAAACTGGCGATAAGGATCACTGAACTACGTAACAAACCCGAAATAGAAGCCCTGGCTATTCTCACCTCTCTGTTTAGCACCAAAGCAAAGAGAAAACAGATCAGTACATTTGCTTCGCCATTGTTCGGCAGGTCTGACAGGTTTGCAGTTTGACATCTCAATATCAAAGTCAAAACTTCTGATGTAGATCATATTGCATGGGAAAATACTTACATAAGAGCTTTCTCATGGGTATATCCAGGAGGTCTATACACGAGAACCTTCAGTGCAATACGGGCAGTCTCCAAAGACTCATAGGGTCTTCTGTAACCTCGCAAATACTGCCGTGTTTCCAGTAAGGACCAGATTTTCTTCATGTTAATAATTCACATTGCAGCATAAACTCAAATCGAATCTTTGATGCTTTTTTAAAATATGTAGAGCCACGTTGAAGATGCTTCAGGAATTAATTACAATATGCTATTCAGTTGTTTCTGGTATTCTTACAGATGTAACATGTGTAGCCTTCATATATTTTAATAAACACAAATTAAAATAGATACCGATCACTCAAAATACTATTATGACACTACAGTACCAATCTGAATGGTCTTTGAAGGCCCTGGGGCACAGGCATCTTTAAAGACACCCACAAAAATTTTGGATTTCGGGTCAGAATTAATTTAAATGCACTATAACCTTTACAGATGAACTTAATATAACCTTCCCTAAACGTTTGAATGACCATATCTAACTGTTCAGACTTTCAGTACTTTTTACACAACTTGTTGTTCTCTCACAAGGAGCTTAACAGCAAAATGCTCAACAGATGTTTGATCCAGGAATTGACAGATACATTTCCTGGTTAAATCAGAATTAGTATTTAAACACTCATCCTCGTCATGCTGTTTACATTTTGACATCATGAATCCAAGTCGAAACCTAACACCGGATCAACATTACCTCACCATTGCGACGTTTCAAACAGGGTGTTCTCAGATGGACACCACCACCGAGCTTAGAGTGTCACAGAGTGTCATCAGTGCACACTGGTGGCCGCTTCATTGGGAACAGTACCCTGCAGAACAGGATGATGAATGCCACTCAACTCCAAGCACATTTAAGGGAGTTGACAAACAAGTGTCACATCAGACCCTTTGAAACCAGTGCGATCAGCATGCTACATGACCTCCAAGGCTACCGGACCACACCACCAGGCACAGGAAACATTTACGCTGGATGAGGGACCAGCGGGCCTCAGTGCTGTTCTCTGATGAAAGTCGATTTATGTTGAGCAGTAATTTTGGCCACCAATGATGTAGTATGCTTCAGCACTATGCATCAGCCACTGTTGTCACTAGACAAGCCTTTGGTGGTGGTGTTACTGTGTGGGCAGGTGTGTCTAGTCAATACCAAACTAATTTCATCTTCATGGACAACAACGCTCCAGCTCATCAAGGTCGCATCATTAAGGAACACCTGCTGGAGACTGGGGTAGCTCGAATCACTATGAAACACAATGTAATAAAAATGTGCTTAACTTTGCCTTCATTTACCCCTGAAAATATGCCAAACACCTTAATTTGAATTAAGTGGCCATTCATTTGTAAACTGATTGCTTAATTTGACCTTAAAAGTGGATTTAAGGTGTGAGCGGGAAACCCCTTAATCTTAATCATGACAATTTATTCAATACGTTTGGTTAATTATGGGGCACATTTGAAAAAGGGGGAAATTCTGTAGTTTTGCCGCTTAACCAGCCTTAATCTGTGCACTTTTCCCCTTAAATTTCCTTAATTTCCTGGTAAAAAAGTAAGGTAATTTTAGGCGGTAAAAATTAAGTCCAACTCCAGCCCTCCCCAGTCCAACTCCGTTACAGTATGGTAGTCCCGTAATTCGGGTAGCAATTTTACTCCCGGTGAATGCCATTCTTCATGCTTCAGCAGACCAAGATGCCACGCTTCCAACTTTGGGGAAGACCCTTTTCTCCTCCAGGATGACCTGACCTCAACCATCCAGCACTTTTGGGATGAACTGCAACGGAGATTGTGAGCCAGGCCTTCTCATCCAACATCAATGTCTGATCTTAAAAATGCCCAATAGAATAAATGGACACAAACTCCCACAGAAACTCCCAAGTCAAGGAAAGCCTGCCGAGGTGAATGGACGATGTTATATCAACAATCCCAATCTATTTAGGATTTGAATGTAAAGTCCATGTACTCACATATTTTGTAATTTATTCAGCAAAGTGACCACAATCACAAGCAGGTTGGGAAAACCTGGTATAACAGTAGATGTTCTTAAGAAAAAAGTTGTTTCATTTTGAGGTCAGGTGGAACGAATGTGTAATTAAATTAGCTTAGGCATACTTTCTGTGAAATAAGACAAATTATTTAAACTTTTTCTTCTGGCTTTACAGCAATTGGGACGAGAAAGGAAATTACCATGGTCTGCTGCAGGTGGAATGAGGATTTTCTCTTGAAATGATAATGAAGGCGTTAAAAGAGAAAGAATTAAACTAACTCAGAGCTCCAAGGCTGCACAGAAACGAGACGTAACCTTGGTCGATTCCCTCAGAGAGCATGGAGGTAAGATTCCTCAGCCGGGCATCATACTTCAGATACTCTTTGAAATTCTCTTCACATTAGTCATACACCCAGTTTTGGCTGCCAGTCTCTCCTGAAACCTCTCAAGATTATATTTTCTTTATCTAGACAAGAACACACACTCAAGGTTTCAGTTGAGCCTCATTCATGGCTGGAGTGTAAACAATTATTAGCATGCTAATGTGCTTGGCTAGTTCGAGTGGAAAAGGAAAAAAATAGAATAAACCTGTATTAATATGCTAAACATACTCCAAGCAGATTATCTTACCAGTGCAGCGGTAAATAGGGCACAAATGAAGTCCTGATCGGTGCTACTATTACATGTTGGCCCCATCGCTAGTAGGTCACAAGTTTGATCATAGTTGATGCCCATCCATGACCCATCCAGGAGTCCAAGGTCACACAACTGGATCTCTCCGGTGATTCAGTTGAGCTTCAGTGTCCAGTGTTGTTGTAATAGAGGCAATTCTTAAATATGTGGTGTCACCTTACAATATGCAGAGGAAGCACATGCCAGGCTTCTTCATATCCAGATCAATTATATTAGATTACATTGAACTTCGATAATGTTATAAAACCCCAGACGAATGGCTAAAATCTACTTAAAAACAACAAAAAAAATTCAGCTATAGTCCAACTTAAAGACTGAAGGGTTTCAGCACTTGGACTCAGTCCTTCTTCCCTTGCACTAGCCATACAAAAAAAGCTTTTTTAATACCACTGAAAAAAAGCTTGGGACAAAATTACACAAAGTAAAATCATATTAGCACAAACAACATAATAGCAACACATGTACTATTCAATGTTTCAGCTTGGAAAGCAGCATTCTCCCTAGTAAGTATTTTCTTTATCATCAAAGATTGAAGGACAAAAGCAAAGCAATGCAAACAAAAAGGACAGGCTGTTTTTATTTTCAACAGTAGGATACTGTACAATCAAAGCTCACTTGGAGGCGCTTACGGCATTTAAAAAAATGTTCGTTCATCCCTTTCCAGTTCATGCTGAGAGACAAAGTCTGAAAAAGTTAATTCATTAAACACTAATATTAATATGAATTATGCAACCTGTAATTTACAGCAGACATGGTCCATAACAGGATGGATATGACAATCATATGGCAAAGGTCCTCAGAGGTGTACTAGTGGGCACAAGCCCCCACAAATAAAGGTGTCCCCTAAACCACAATGGGCAACTTGACAAACATATGTCAAGTGGCTTAGAGCAACAGAACTGATACAGGAATAAATCTGGGACATAAAATTATTTATGTAATGTCAGTGATGCATCTATCCAACCATAAGCACAATCAACACAAAGCTAATCCTACCATACCCAATCATATCCCTATAGAATTAATTCATCAGTAAATAGAATTAGCTGGTATAACAGTACTTAACAGGATGCAAGAAGCAAAAACTGATCACGGATGAGCACCTTTGCTCCGGGAAGACTGAAAAATATGGGCCAGTGTCTCTCAGCACTGCTTCACACATGGATGGAGTCAGAATGCGTGCAGGAGCAATCAAGAAAGCACAGCAAGATCATCCGTGGACATTGATCTAGGTACCACCATCACAAAAACAGACCTGCAAATGAAACAAACACAACAGAGGTCATAAGATCACTGAACCAGAGACTAATATATAATATATATACATATAATATATAAAAAATATAAAATATATATGTGTGTGTGTGTGTATACAACATTTTCAATGTAAATATGTTTGTTAAATGGTATATCATGTTTGTGGTCTGGAGCTATGATGCTAATGTAAATTAAACAATGTGCCTCAAGTGGATCCTGGTTCAGTACACTGCTGACTATGTTTCTGAAGCAGGCTTTGTGTTACATTTGGCAGCATGAAGGTGCTTTATTTCCCTCATAATTCACCCATTTATAGATCTGTATGTTGTTCTTGGGGTGGTATTCACAGAAAGGATGTCCTAGGCTTGATTCTCGGCTGGGCTGCTCTCCCAGTGTGGTTTCTCCAGTTATCTCCCACAGTCCAAAGACCTGCATATTAAGTCGACTGGGGACACTACACTGCACCTAGGGGTGGGTGGGTCTGCACCTAGGGGGGTGTGTGTGTGTGTGTGTGTGTGTGTGTGTGTGTGTGTGTGTGTGGGCTGCATGATTATGGCCAAAATGATAATAACAATTTCATTTGATTAATATTGAAATCACAATTATTCATTATTTTATGTAAAACACATCTTTGCACTTTGTTTTAAACAAACTGTAACTGAAGGCTTTCAGTTCAAAATGAAACTTCACATAAAACTCATACTAAAATAAAAGTTACCCAAGAAAAAGGGCCAACAAAAAAATTATAAGCAATTGCAGAGAGCATTCTTAACTGCAACCAAATGGAAAAAAATAGCCAATGTAGAAATGACACATACTACAGGGAACAGGTTTGGGGAGATGTTTGTAAAAAACACCATTTAGAGGCGTCCTTTTTTCATCATTTTCTCACAATTATCACACATTCAGGGCGAAATGTCTCTAACTCTAACTGTCTCTAACTCTAACTGTGGGATTTTAATGTAGCACCAATGGCAAGATGAAAATTGGCCATGCCTCATGATTACAATCAGCTATTACTTAGAAGGGGGATGGACGTTCCGTGGGGGACTAAAGTATTGGGACACGCAGGCAAGGTAAACTGTTTCAATAACTCTGGATCTCCACACTGTAGGCAGCGCTCCTTCCTTTTAGGCAGCTTAATGAAGACTTAATCATTTGTTCTCCCCCTGGTGGTCAGCTGACTATTGGTTGAGAAAGGGCTTGATTTGATATGCCCGCTATTCTGTGTTAATATCACAGACGTGATCAAAATTCAATTAATTGTGCAGCCCTAGTGTGTTATGTACTGTTTATTTTTATTACAAATACTGTAATAGATTGACAAAGAATAGCTAAAAAAGCTTACAAAACAGTCAAGTCACCTAAATCTGTAAGCACATCAGCAAAATTGCTGTCAAGCTACATTTAGATCTATATTATTGTGGCTCAGAATTGTACAGGCACACATTTCCGATTCGAGATAAAAAAAAATTTACGAACCTTCACTGGTACAGGCAATCCTTTCACCAGAGCCAGACCCAGAATATGATGGATATTTTTCAATACTACTTATTTTAGAGTAGTATCTTCTGTTCCTACAGGAGTTGGGGATATAGACTCAGCTGCACAAAGTGAAATCCTGTCCTTTATTATTGATCAGAGTAAGTCATCATGAGCCCTGAGCCATTTTACCAAGTTCTGAACATTACTGGAAAATATTTGAGTGACTATTGACTTCGAGTTTATTAGCCTCATAGTCCCAGTCTTAAAAACTTTGGAATATTTTCAAATTTGATGTTTTGTTGAGCTTAACATTCATGCAACAAAACGGGTTGAACTGTGCAAATCTGGACTTTATAATACGATAGGGTAGTATTTGTTAAATTGTTCATTGGGCATTAATGGAGGATAAGAGGACACCTAAATGCCTGTCAAATTCCCGAGTAAACATTCAACATGTTTGTAAATTTTGGGCACTTTAGGCATTGTAATGTGAAACCAATCGAACCAAATGAAACAGATACAATGCCACAAATCAAACACTGCTTACTTTTGTCAATAAATTGGCTTTAGATTTGGGCCTCAGTCTTCTGGCTGAGAAATCCTGCTTTGTGAAGTATGAGGTACCCCCCAGGACCATAGCTGTGCACCCTGCTGCACAGGACAGAGCATAAAGCATTTTAAACGGCCTCTTACCCTAGTGAATGGATGTGTGCTGCTCCTCCTGCTCTGGCTGATTAAATCTTTCCTCCCTCCTTCAGTTTGCCCACCAGATCCTGCACAGTCTCGACCTTGACTCCAGCCAGCCTCTGTGGAGGCTCCTCCACTCGCAGGACTTCTACACGTGAGGTCAAATCCACGCCCAGGTCTCCAGGCTTTACGTTAGCGATTTTCTTCTTCTTGGCTTTCTGTGGTCACAAACAGCCCCTACCATGAACTACGACTGCCTCGGGAATCCAGGATATTCAAATTAATCTGAAGAGAACAAGCTTAGATATCTCTGTACACTTATTGTCTATCTGCTGACTTTAACATCATGGTTCTCACATTGGTGTCCATACATGCAGCTAGAGGTCCCAACCTTTTGATATCTACCAAAAAAACCCTTTAATTTCTTCTGAGCCAGTTAATGATTCATTAGTCAAGGTGGTATAAACTAAAAGAATCAATAATGCCATACTTTCTGAATACAAGCAAAAAAAAAATCTATTAAAACGCAACAAAAGAAAACAAAAAAAATCTAGTGAATTGACTGCGTCTGCAAGCATTTAGCCAATATTTCAATGTTTTATTTTAGACCTCCGCTCTCCAATATATTAAATACAACACACAGTTGATAATTAGGGACATTGATAAGAAATTATTGACATCAGTGCCATTATTGATATGATTCCTTATCGAGTCCATTATTGATTCTTAAACAGTATAAAATAAATCTGTTTTTTTTTATTTTATGGACATGTAATAAGACCTGGTTATCTACATATTTACATTAAAAAATGGTTATCACTGGCCCTTTAACTTCAAAAGCAGCTGTTTTATTAGATGTCAGGATCTTGTCCTTTACATCGTTAATATGAACACTAGAACAATAAATTATAAAAGCACTACACTGGTTACAAATAACACAACTGTCTTTTTTTCTTGTAAAATGCAACCACACCTTGGACCAATTTCTCCGCTGCATGATGATTCGCGTCACAGAGTGTGACCTCATCGCGTCCGACGAAGTCCGAAAGAATTGTTAGAGGCACAGATAATGTCGAAGGTAAACCATTCTGGTTCTTCGTAAAATTAAAACCGGTTCCAAATCAGAACTGGGTTTCGATTCCCAACCTCATTGATAGTGATTTACATTTGCAAAAATGCATCATATTTCAAAATCACTTTTACCAGTTTTGTGGCTCAGTTTCCAGAAACAACTAAACTACAGACTTCCTCCATGTCTCAGAAAGAAAACTCTTTTCTTAGGATGCAACACTTATAAAAGCAGATGGAAAAGTTCCAAGACCATTATGTACCATGATATTGGGCAGTGTAGCATATCTGGGCGTATTGAGGCGAAGGTCTGCAGTTACAACCGCGGGCATATTAATCTTTATGGTCTCCAGTCCACCGTCGATTTCTCGGACCACCTTCAACTTGTCTCCCTCGATCGTCACTTCGGAGGCAAAGGTCCCCTGTGAAACCAAAAGAAATACCCGTAAGGCCTATGGCTCTGACACCTAAAGTAGGTTTCTTAATCATGTCAATATCATCTGATCATCATGCCATAATAAGATGCTACTTTACTGCAGAAACCACCTCATAACCAAAAGAGGGCAACCCTGACCTCTGGTGGAGAGAAGGTATAAATCACACATCAAAGGTGGTATATAACACGCATGTACACCCATACTGTTGGAAACACAATTCTCAGGCTGTATTCATGCAAATTAAAGGTCTAGCTGATTTTAAGCTGTTTTAGCCAGATAAAAGGTCACTCAATTATCAGATAAACTATGATAGATTAGATTAGTGTTGGCCTGATTCAGTAAAAAAAAAATTCTAAAGCACAATTACAATACAACAGTCGTGAATAATATCAAATAAGGGCTTGCGGTCATGTGTAAGCGAGTAAAATTCTTGATACCCAGTCTACGAGGTACGATTGGCTGGCCCAAACTGGCCCAAGATGACAGTCATGGAACAATTGTGTTGATATCTTTGGTCATAGCTACTAAGCGGTGATACTACTGTGAGAGGGGTTCAAATACCGTCTTCATGACAGAGACAAAAAACAACCTGTGATTATTTTCTGACAGTCTTAGAAATTTAGGGCAACCATCTCACAGTACCCGCTATCACCCACATCTACTTATCAGCCAATAAAATGCTGAAAGAAACAGCATGGAGGAGAAATGACAAAATACTGGTACGTGGGACATGGTACAACATCCCCTAGATCACGTGCACGCTTCTCCTCAACCTGCGACTGGCACAGTTAACCTAACGGCGCGTCTGCTTTTCATGCGTCCGTTCCACCTCCACGAACTGCTCCCTTACTGCTCATTACGGCTAAAACAAAACTCTGGCAGTACACTGCAAGACCGTAACAAAGTTTTATCATGTAGCAAAATATCTTGAGTCAGTGTTGTTTTTTGGTAAAAACGAGATGTTTTTGCCGTGGCTAGGATAGTGGTAGCCTAGCTAGCGATGCAAACTTGGGCTAACCTCGGTTACACATAAAATACAAGCGTTCCTGACACATGATAGATGGTGTGCCAGTTGCAAGACACTATATTTCAAAGCCTGAATACTAAAAAATAGTAGTGAAAGTCCATACAGGATAGCTTGCTCCCTGCAAAAATGACACTCTGCTCACTGACAGCAAACAGCTCAACGAGGAGAGAGTACACACGCACACAAACCAACACATCAGATATAACCTAGTTCGCTGCTTACCTTCTCTTGAAACATGGTCTAAATCCACAGAAAACAGCATCAACTTAGAAGACAATCCATTATTTAAATCCATCACGAGTATTTAGCAAGCCCATTCGCAATAAATCAATCAATCAATCAATCAATCAAATCCAATTTTATTGGTCACAAGCATAGTCATACAAGTACAACAAGCAGTGAAATTTCCCTTCT
>JBBKCR010020618.1:0-12103 GCA_037577295.1 Ladigesia roloffi | reverse complement strand
TGCTCCCGTTACATACAGTAAATAGAAATAACACCGTAACTTCAGTGTGGCAGTGTACTGTCAGAGTTTTGTTTTAGCCTTAATGAGCAGTAAGGGTGCGTGTCGTGGAGGCGGAACAGACGCATGAGAAGCAGAGGCGGAGTTTGGCTAACTGTGCCAGTCGCAGGTTGAGGAGAGGCGTACACCCCCCACCCCACCCCCCACCCCGGTCACGATAATACGGTATACCACGGTAAAATAGGGAGGCGGTATGACTGTATCAAAACTTGGATACCGAACAAGCCTACCCCCCACTCTCCATTTCCTTTAAGAATGGGCTGGCAGATATTTTTTTATTGATGCATATTATAACTTCATTGAAGCTTGTAGAGTATGGATGCTCTGATCAGGATTTTTGCCACTAATATCAAGTACCGATTTTTTGTCTAGATGATCGACCGATACTGATGTCGATTCTGATGCTTCAAGTTTATTTAACTGATATGTATGCTCTCTGATCACCATTAACTTTTTTTTTCAGATAAAGTAATACTATAAATGTTTCCTTTGTTATATTTTTTTAAGTAATATATCTATTGTAACTATTGTTTTAACAGGGTACTAAATAATCACAAATAAGTATTTATCATATAGTGAACATTTTGATATGCCTTTACAATGGGCTTCTTAAGTGCCGTACGAGGCTCGTTGTATTAAACGAAATATCGATACCGATATTTGTCCGATAGATTGGAACATCTCTATTATTGAACATCAATGTTATGGCTCCTAAAATTAGCATTTTAATTAAAAATAAGATCACCCATAAAGCTGCTGGAAAATCTCACTTTAAAGCACCAACATATGCTCATTAATATAAGGGAATGAGAAAGATTAAATTTCTGATGACAATGATGACAAATGGTTTCCATTTGTTTACCCTGCCTGAGCACTATGACAACTTAGCAGCTTTTGTGTTAGTTAGAGCACAGATAAATGAATGAGCAACTATGCATTTTTAAGAGATTTTTATTAATTAAAAAACTAGTCAGTTAACCATTAGCTTGAATTTGTCTAAGCTAACTTTTGAGATGAAATCTACAAACAGGAATTTCATTTAATACAGATGTGTTCATAATCTGACTGAAACTGAACTGAGAGGATTTCAGGGTACAGGGCAGCAGGTGAGAACTCAATCTGCTCAAACTTTACACTGCAGTTACTAATTTACCTCATAAAAAGTAATGCTTGGTCAGTTATTGGAGAGAATGAATGCAATCCAATCAAATAAAAAATCTAGCCTGAAATAGAACACACACTGTACAATGTTACATTAGCTCTGTACTCCTTTCCTGTGTAGTGATAGAGTGTGAGTAGCGTGAGCATGATGGCCTACATATGTGAAGTGCTTCAATTATAAATAGATCATTTTAAAGCTAAGCAGATTTTACAGCATATTTCAATGCAATATCATACCTGTTTTAAGTTTAGACTCGTGTAGTAATAACATTGTCAATACAGTGGCATCACCATCTGTGGAAATTTTATTTCTTCAGAAATAACTGGTGACCCTTTCCTTAATGAATTAATGAATGATTACCGGTCTTCGGTCGTGAAGCACTTATTTTATTTATCTATTATTGCACTTCTGTTTGCTAATTTGAACAAAAATTACAGAGGAATATTAGACTTTATTTGTGTTTGAAAATAAGCATTTTAATCATTTACAGATTACTGCTGTCATCCTAAACAAAACAAAAAAGCTACTGAGCAACATCTGGGGAGACAGTAAATTCAACCAGATAATTAAACCACACAGCTTTTGCCCCCTTTATGTCAATCAAATTAGCCAAGCCTTTAATAAATAACTATCAGTTATTAATAACATTTGATTTTTTAGGTTGTGCACATAGAACATTAAAAAACATCCTTATTAAACACACAACAAAAACTGGTGATTACTTACAAGCCTATTTTTATCAGAACAAAAGCATGATCAACTTTCAGAAGAATGTGTTTGATAATGAGGGATTGACAGATTTCTTTGTATACTATGGTGAAAGTCTCTTTCAGTCTATAAAATAAAAGTCACTCACCCTTCCTGGGCCCTGTGGGCATTTTTGGCTCAATGTATCTACGACTCCCAGGCACAGTTCACTCTGTAACGGCACCAAACAACTCAATGAGTATTAAATAAAGTTGAATACAGGTCCTGAAAAAAACAAGTCATTGTGTCTCCATTCCATTTGTTGTGTTGTTAGCTTTTCTTGTTTAAACAGAACAGAACTTCAGACTTATAACACAAAATGAATTCAATGACAGGCTGCTCAGAATGCTGCATGTACTTGGTGTTGAAACTGAGATGTCAATTTTGTGCACTCAGCCAATAAGTTAATTTTGGAAGTTGGACAACTCTGATGATGATAAACATGTTTACTAGTCATACTAGGCAACATAAGTAAACTTGGCAAATGATTATGAAGTCAGTGTGATCTATATGCTTTTTAATATAGAAAGGAAAAAGCAGGATATGTGCTTTCATTTTTCAGCTTGTTATTTTTTTCGAAAAGCATGAAGCATCAGGTTTTTAAAGTCTATTAAGTACACCTTTCATATAACCACACACATTCTGTCTTATTTGTTTATCTCCTTTGCCACTTTCATCAATAGTTAGTCACAGATTCTCCAGTGAGCACATATTATTCGAGTAGAGGATCGCTTGCAGTATAGAAAGGTGGTACGTTACTGTGTAGGTGTTCGACACACTGGACTAGGAAAAGTCTTCAACAAAAATGTCCAGCCAAAGAGGTCCTGTGGCCGGGCACTAATGAGGGATTACAAGATGATATGCAGCATCAGTTGAACCATTAACAGTATCTTTATATCTGCATGGTGGAACAACAGACTAAATGTATCTGATAAGAGTGGACAGTACACCACAGACAATGTGCATGAGAAGTGCAGCAGCACTGATGTGTTTGATCCAATCTGTGCCACACGTGTACACATTCACACAACTGAAGTGTCAGTGTTGCTGTTGTGCAGGGAATGATCCTCCACCCAAATAATACCTGTACTCTGTTGGTCCTGTTTATTGATAAACAGGGGGAAATAAGGTTAATAAATGATGTAGAGAAACAGACAGACTGGCTGTAACTGTAAACAACACAGTGTACCTCTAGGGTCAGTGGAGTTGAAACTATGTAGACATGAGTTAGTACCTAGTAAAGTGAGCATGACTACAGGGATGCAGCACAGACAGTAATATATGTTTGGGAGAGATTTTTGTTTGAAACATTGTACATGTGATGAAAGAAGCCGGAACTTTTCAAGCACACCACCCCAAACTGACTATTTATTTACAGTTTCATTATTTCTTATCATTATGTGCAATCATTTACAGTAATCACTTCTAAGTAAGTAGCATTTACAAATTTTGACTCATATTGCTTTCTTTATTTTAATATTTGTACTTATGCTAGAACTACACCTCCATTTATCATATATGAACACAGCACACCAAATACCACACTCCCTAACTACCAGGCCACCAGCTGCCCCACTATACGTATTTTTATTAGTACAGATGTAAATACTATATTTACTCATAATATTCCATATTTAACCTATTATACACTTTTTAGTATCGATATCGACAGATACAAACAAAACCGGATACCGATGCATCCATACAACAGATGATTCATTTAGATCAACTCCACGGTTGTAACGACACTTCCAGCTCTTCTAACGTCTCCACCCACATCATCCTGAAATATTTGATTCATTCGAAGTTGTTAAATAACTAATAATGTTAAATAAACAAGAAAAAGGCAGTTTCTGAACTCCACGGTCCTCAAATAAACAAACTCGGGTCTCAAAACACATCAGCCTGTTTGTTTAGCTAGCCTAGCTGCTCCGCTGGTGGTGATAAAAAGATTTACTGGGACAGCCAGACACTAGAAACAAAAAACCCCAAACATTTTATTTATCTGGGGTGTTGGTAGAAACTGCTGCTCATGTTTCTTTCCAAGAGCATTTAAACTTTGCTCTGCCTGCCACATATCAACACGACCTTTTACCTCCAGAACTAGGCCCGAACCTGGCTGCAGCCCTACATTGTAGTGGCTAAAGCTAAATCTGGGACAGGCATCTCCACATCAACCCAGCCACTCACCAACTCACGCACTAAAGCTGCTCTTTCGCCTGCCTGTCCGGGTTTACTCGAGTTTGTCGCTCAAACAAGGACAAAATAGGTGCCTGCGTCGAGTGCAGACTGGAGGCTAAAGCTAAGTGGCTAAAGCGCCACGGAGCCTGGCCGCCCACACCGAGAGGAGCCCCGACACTCCGGCAGAAAAAGTCCTGCCCGGGCGGGCGAAGAGAACAACCGCAAGGCTGCTAAAGCCTGTAATGTCGGGCTAGTAACGGCAGACAGAGCTGCGGAGGGAGACCTGTGGAGCCGCGGCTGCCAGCGGGTGTTTACTGTCCCAAGTTGAACTGTGTCAACTTCCGAAGAGAGTAGCGGTGCACTTTTCTGGCTCTGAGAGTGATGGTGCCCGCTAGCAGTGGTCTCGGGTTCTCTACTCGGCCTTACCTCGGTACCTCGGACCCGCCGGCTGCAGCCCAGTTACTCTCGCTCCGCTACAGCAACATGCGACCCGCTAAACCGGGACCAGGTCCTGAGAGCATGGGGCCGAGCGGTCAGTAGCTCCGTGTTTAAACCTTTCCCGGACACATGTGGGTCAGACAGCTGCAGGACCAGGCTCCGCCGCGGGGGGCGCTGCAGGACACAGCGGGGGTGACGGGAGAACCGTGCGTCATCACTCAGAACCGTTTATGGTGTGACGTTGAGGCGTGTGTGTGTACCCACGGATAATAGTTTTGGGGTACACCGGTTTCTCCGGGGTTGCGCTTAGCCCCTTACTCCCTGTGAAAGGCAAGCTACATGCTTCAATATACAAAGACATTCTGGACGACGCCATGCTTCCAACACACATCAGTGTCTGACCGCATGCATAAACGCTCTACAACAGCGTTTCTCAAACTTATTAGTCCTGGGGACCAGTCATGTCATGCTTTGGGGCTACAGGGCCCGGTATAAACAACACCCCAACCCCCCAACCTCCACCCCCCGCTACTATAGACAGATAGTATTACTATTATTATTGTTGGTGTTTTTGTTATTATTTGTACTATTATTAAACCAATACAACTACTGATTTTTTAACTATTAGTATTGGTTTCGTTGGGGCTTATGCCTATGTAAGCTCAATATTAAACATGACCTAACAGGAGTTTATTTTTTACACTTGTCTATATATTTTTTTACTTTATGCTTTTTCAACTACCCTTTTGAACACTGCCAAAGTGTGCTGAACCTGCAGATTAGCTTTAAACCTAAATTAAATTACAGGTCTAGTTATCCTCAGGGATTATTTGCCAACCAAAATTTTTTATCAACATTTAAATGTGATGGGTGTGCCTGCTTTCTTGACAATACCTGGTCAAAACGAGGAAGACATGTTCAGGAGCCGCTCGGGGTCGAGGGGTGGGGCGGGGCATGCAGTGACTGCAGCGCTGATATCACAGCTGTATCTGACTGAATTTTGATTGCCGCAGAAGCGAGGCTCCGTGGACCGGCAGCAATGCTCTCACGGCTCGGCACCGGTCCGCGCGCTGCTCTACAGAATGAATGGGCAAAAATTCCACCAGAAACTACACAATCTTGTGGGAAGTCTTCTAAGAAGGGTGGAAGCTACTATACCTGGACATGGGGACCAACTACAACTAATTAAGTGCTAATTGATTGCATTATTGTTGGTGTAATGGACGGAGTTGGCCCTGCAATCAGTGGATTTGCGTTCAAATCCCACTGCTACAGTCACCGCTGTAGTGATGGGAAGTTCGGCTCTTTTTAGAGAGCTGGCTCTCGTGGCTCGGCTCCCAAAGAAGAGCTGGCTCTTTCGGCTCCCAAATTGCTCTTAGTTTTTTATGACCCGTAGCCTCATATTTTAGCCCAACCTGGCAATTTGGAATGCTTTGTTTGTTGATATAAACTATTTTGCAGTTAGTGTTTTATGAGAAGCTATATAAATGCCTAATTTTGTATATTTGTTGTGTTACAAAAGCAAGCATTCTTACTTTAGTTTAATATTTTATTTAAACTTTTAACTGCAAACAAATCCACAGAACATTTCACTATATGTTGTACTTGTATGACTGTGCATGTGACAATTTTTTTTTTTTGCGTTACAATATTTTTGCGCATATAGTCTATATTTGGATTATATTTACTATGTTTATTTATTCTATCTGTCTGTTTATTTGTTTGTTTATTTATTTATTTATAATGTTTATTATGTGTATTTATTTAGTACTCCTTTTTACATTTATTTATTTATTTATTTGGTAATTTGGGTAATTAATACTATTCTTAGCACTTGTTTTCCCCCTAGTGTAAAGCAGGGACTAATGTAAAATCTCTACACTTCTTTGTGTTTTTGTGCTTAGGTTTTTTTCTGCTAATAAAGGACACTCAAATGAGAATAATTGTTGTGGTACTCTACAAAAAATTTGCTGTAACGAATGTAAACTATAATAAATAAATTATCATAATTAAAGAATAATGGCAATGTATTTGTTATAGTTTACATTTGTTACAGCAAAATGTATGATGAGCACCATAACCTTTATTTATACATTTAATAACAGTCAAACAGTCACCCCAAGTAATGCCACCTTTAAAATGACCTTACTCAGGCCTATTTTTAACACTGGAGTGCATGTAACTCTCCACGTTTTGGACCAAAACCATATCATTAATTTTGCATTAAAACATCCCAGGAATCAGACAGTACATTCACACCCATTTAATTTATTAACCTTCCATGAAAGGTCTTTTAGAGTCAATAAACTCTTCAGACATTTGGTTCCTGTTACCAGTGCTGATTTCTCTGGAAGAGATTTTTCATCCATCCATTATGAAAGGCTTTATATATGAACCATTTAATTACACAGACACATTTAGAAACCAGTGGAATTACCATTTAATAGACCTCAGCTAATGTTTCTCAAGTTTACTCAATCTGCATCTTTTTTCTTTCCAGTCTCTCCTCTCTCCAGTCTGGTTTAGATGCTGATAGAGATAAAATGGTAGAAATGTGTTGAATTCAGAAAATATGTATCATTTTTCCACACACTAGTCTAATATAAAGCCAGTCCATGAACCTGATCAGTTATCTGTTTTTTTTGTTTATTATGCCATGCAGTGACCTACCTGTGAACTACTTAAGCAGAAAAAAAACAATTTAAAGCGATAGTTCACCCAAAAATGCAAATTTTATGTTTATTTGCTTACCCCCAGGGCATCCAAGTCGAAGGTGACTTTGTTTTCTCAGCAGAACACAAATGCAGATTTTTAGCTTTAGCCGTAGCAGTCTGGTAGTCGTTTAATGGAAGTGGATGGACATCAAACCTTTCCAAGTCAAAAAAGCATGCACAGACAAGTCCAGATTACACTCCGTGGCTCGTGACGACATATTGATGTCTTAAGACATGAAACGATAGTTTTTTGTGAGAAATTGAACATTTATATCCTTTTTTACCTCTGAGGGGTAGACAAATAAACATCAAATTTTTATTTTTGGGTGAACTGTCGCTTTAACTTAAGGCCTGAAACTGTGAAGAAACAGGTGCAGATGATCAGGTGGTGATCAGTATACTGGTGGTGCTGAATGCTGAGTAAAACATTTAAATTTGTTTCATTTCATCCACACAAAATGCCAAAGATAAGAAAGTTTGACAGACAACAAAAATGTCATTAAAAGCTAAATGTAAATAAATGATTGTGGCTCATTGCATGTTTTCATATACAGGATACTTTTGATATTTACATTTACGGCAGACGCGACTTCCATTCCTAACTACAGGGGACAGTCTCACACCCAGGACCTTATGGTCAAGAGGCAAGTATCCTACCCACTGAGCTATCTCCACCATCTCCTGATATTTCAGCTAATGTGGGACAGTACTGAAATTATACAAACTATAATGTTTGTTCATGGTCCTGTTTATATATCCTATGATGTATAATGAGAAAATATTAGGATTTATTCATTCATTAAATTTAAAATGTAAAATTATGACCACGCCCATATCAGTGAGCTGGGCCAATGAAAACTGCTGAAATAAGTAATTATTTAAGACATTTATATTTGATTGGCTGCTGTCTATCCGAGATCACTGCTGTGTGGAAACCCATTTGCGTCATGATGTCATGAATTTAATAAATGTGCTGTTTATTAAAATACAGGATACTGAGTAAGTATTAAGCTTTAAAGATTGAAACAATGCATCAGTTCAAAGTGTGTAAATGGGCATATAAAATGACATGAATATATCCCTGCATATGTTTTTTTAAATAAAAAATGCACAGGTATTCAAATGAACTGCCACCACAGTAAGAAAAATGGCATAGATGTGTTATGAGGAATCAGGTTTTCAGATATGTTTTGTTTGTATGCCTCCAGGCTTCTGTGTATTTACTTGGTGTCGAGTCAGGTTCATATAAATATCAGAAATTTCAGGTCCTGGTTAGGTTCATTTCTAGTGGTTCTTGGAAAGTTGCAGAGATCACCGTTGGGACAAACTGCCAGTTAATCTTCTTTTTACTCACCTACAAGAAGCAGCCAAGGTCCGGCAGGCTTTGCCTTTCAGGCTGACGGTAGTTCTGTGTTGTGGTGGGAAAGTGGTGTCAGTACATTCCATCTTTTAGCGTCATACCTGTTGAATAATGCTAAGCAAACATTTTAGACACCCATGGTATGTAATTATATTGTAATTAATAAGTGTATTCAGTAAAACATTACACTTTTACTGAAAGATATAACAGTTAAGTAATTTGTGGTGTATCCTTGATGGTCAACATTTTTTATTTTTTTTTGCATGTTTAGATCTGGAAGACCCAAACTCTGTTTTGATGATAGAAAATGTACAAAACATGTATTCATAGTCCATTTACAGAAACAATAACACATCTTACTCCCATCAGATTAGTTAAAAACAACAACAATAAAAAACCATCTGGTCTGACAATAAGTGCCAGCAGGGGGCTCTTATGTTCATGCTAAAGAGGGACATGTCCCTCTCACTGGCTCACAGATTGTTATGGACAGTTTAACTGAGAAATTTAGCTTCCCTCACTCTTACTGCCAAGCATATTTTAGATCTTTAGAAATAAAGATATGTTACATTATGTACCTTAGGAGCATGATAACTGTGCATTTTATGGTGTCTAAGGCTTATGTTTTATAAATTACTATGTTAATTATTATAATTACTGTGTTAATTATTACTATTATTAATTTGGTTGTGAATATACGGATTTTGTTCAATGTCATTGTTTTCTTAATAAAAAAATTCACAACAAAGTATTAACATAACCAAAACACTTCGTTAAAAGTTATTTTATAATGAGCAATGAGACATTTTTGTTGAAACCGCAAAACTCCTAAGCATAATTCTGTAAATCTTGTATTTACACTTATTCTTCATTTAATTAGCTCCACTGAAGCTATGGGTTACCTTATAGTTTCCAATTGAAGTCTGCAGTCCATATGTTTCTTATCTTTATATTGAGTCTGACCCCTTTACACGCTTCATCCATAATCATGCCTAGCAGTGGACAGGTATTATTTTGGTTGTGGATCAATCTCAGGCCAGCAGTCGCAGTGGTAGTGGCGTGTTAGTGTACTCCCACAGCAAGAATCATCGTGCCTGGACCACTTCCCACATTTCAGCGTGGAATCGAGAGGTTCAGTAGACAATTTGCTTTCAATGAAAGGTTGCTATCTTGGTGTCAGCAACAGAGATTACCTTTTATTGATAATTGGAATGTTTTCTGGGAGCGTTCAAGGTTCTACCGCCCCGATGAGCTGCACCCTAGCAGAGCTGGAGTTGCCATCCTTTAGGACAACATTTCCAAGACTCTTCGAACTATCTGACTGGTGGTAAGTCATACCTCAGTGTCACATGACCAGAACCATTCTTGCCATATTAAAACTCACCATAATGATAGACGAATACACACAGCCTCTCCTAACCAAATTAACCAACCGGCTTTAATGTGGAATATATAGCTATTCTTCCCCTGTCTACGGTAATCTCAGATCAATCTCAATCGTAATCTAAGCACGTCCCCTCGTTTCCATATCAATCGTGCAATCACTTTTGCCACAGCCCATAGTTTTACTGAGAATTTTGCCAAAATATCAATCCCGCTTAGCACACCTTCTTGTCCAGCAGACTTAGATAACCTTAATGAGTTCTTTGAAAACCCTCTCCAATCCACACTCAACTACGTTGCAGCTCTAAGGCGTAAAAAACGTAGACAGAAAAAGCTGGCTCCCTGGTATAATGAGCAAAAGACGTTTAGATTAGAACGCAAATGGCGAGTGACTAATTTAGAATTTTTCATACGGCCTGGACGTTGAGCCTTAGAGATTACAACAAAGCACTTACCTCGAAACGCTCTGCCTACATATCATCTCTCATAGAATCTAATAAAAATAACACCAGGTTTCTGTTCAGTGCTATCTCTAAACTAACTATGAACCAGGGAGGTGCAGAACCCTGCAAATCTCTCTAGTGAGTTTTTTTGTGGACTTTTTCAATAATAAAGTTGAACTAATTAGACAAGAAATTTAAATTAGAAATCCGACTAAACCACTTTTGCCACCCGACTAAATATACTCAGATACTGTCCCAAACTCAACAGTACTGGAAAAATTACCAGAGTTTAATCCAGTCACACAAACTGAACTTTCTTATACTCTCCTCAAAATCCTCGACCTCTACACTCGACTCTGTTCCAACACGTTTGTTTCAAGATGTGCTACCAATTATAATCTGACCTATCCTAGCAGTATTAAACTCCTCACTTAATATTGGTTATCTGCCAAAACCCTTTAAATTAGCAGTTATTAAACCACTATTAAAAAAACACACCATGATCCATGTGAGCTCTCCAACTATCGACCTATCTCTAACCTTCCATTCATGTCTAAAATCTTAGAGAAAGTAGTGGCCCAACAGTTAGGTTCATTTCTCAAATCGTACCTGACCGACCGCTAACAGATCGTAAGGGTTAACGGAGAATCCTCAGCCCCCACCAAAGTAAAATACATTGTCCCACAAGGCTCAGTTTTAGGGCCACTTCTATTTAACTTGTACATTCTGCCCTTAGGGGTGATTATTCAGAAACATGGAATTAGCTTCCACTGCTATGCAGACGATACACAGCTTTATATCTCTGCCAATCCTGATGATAAACTTAAATTAAACAATATCTGGGATTGCATTAAAAATATAAAAGATATAAATAACTGGATGTCAAAGAACTTACTAAATGCAGATAAAACTGATGTCCTTCTTCTAGGTCCAAAAGCTGCTAGAAACAAACTGTCTAATGTTTAATCTCGCTGATTACTCAGCCTTTCCTACATCTACTGTAAAAAACCTTGGCATTACTTTAGACCCTGATCTTTCCTTTGACACTCATATAACAGAGATGGGGACTCGAGTCTGAGACTTGTACTCGAATCACACTTGAGTCACACAAACAAAGACTTGTGACTTGACTTGAGACTTGCCCTTAACGACTTGAGACTTGACTTGACATTGCCATCCAAAGATTTGAGACTTGACTTGGACTTGAAAAAAATGACTTGTGAAGATCTCTGTTGTATAAGCATCGTTACAAAATTAGCTTTTCCTTATCTACAAAAAACATATCAAAACAAATCAAATATTGTATTGACTTCAAAATTCTACTACTGACCTATAAAGCCTTAAATTACCTCAGTGAACTTCTGTGTTACTAATCATGCCTTTAAATATAAGTGGAACTAACTCCACCCGCGGTTTTCTCTGAGGGGAACTGCTGCACACCTGGTGGATCGATTTACATGGAAGACTGCCCTCGACCAAACCTGGCTCCACTCGGACCAAGGCCTCTCGTTATCAATCTAGTGTTGTATTTGATCTGTCTTTCTCTCTCTCTCTCTCTCTCTCTCTCTCTCTCTCTCTCTCTCTCTCTCTCTCTCTCTCTCTCCCCCTCTCCCCCCCC
>JBBKCR010020607.1:0-12104 GCA_037577295.1 Ladigesia roloffi | reverse complement strand
TAATAACGTAAATAAATACATCGTCAGGTCCCGGAAATTACATTGGGTTCCGAGGCTGACGTCGGCTGACCAATCACGGAAGTCCAGCATCCAGCGCGGCCATCGGATGTTTAGGAAATAGAGCTCGACTCCAACCGACGATCCCAGTTGGATCGCCCATACGCCGCCGTATCATGGCGATCCAACTGATCCGACATGCTGGAGCAGTATCAGTATGAATCAGGCTTTAGAAGGAAGAACAAACCTATTCCGTGACAGAGGAGGACACACTAAAACATGCTATGAGAAGCAGACCCCCTGGAAACGGCTAAATCGATACCAGGTGTGAGTGCGCTGTCAGCCCACGTTGCGTAACCAGATGGATGTCTTGGGAAACGAGGCCTAATACTGGACCTGTGATACAAATTTATGTCTCACTGTGCTCCCGCATTTGACCCAGACTATTCTCTGGAGCTCAGGGATCTGTGTTTTGTTAGACCCGTAGTGTAAATAATTGTGGTTTTCCTGTTGACTATTTGCTTTACAGATGTAGCACAGAGATCAAGCAGCAGCCTGCATAAACCACACACTCCTTTTTGGTACTACGCAACTTGTAAACACTAAAGGCACAAAAAAAGAATCCAAATTACTGGTAACTGCATGGTTGTATGTCACATCTGCATACAATTTTGCAAAGTGATTATATGCAGCAATTAGGAAGACACCAATTCAAAGTGTGGCTGAATGACTTCACAGTAATCTATGGGAGAAAAAGACTTGCTTATTTTAAATATTTACGAGCTGCAGACATTCATCGGAACATTACGAGAAATGTAGAATTCGAAAATCTAAATCTGTGGTTAGATCCCCATCATACAAGATTTAAAGTCTTTCCAAGTATGACATAACAGTGCACAAACATACAGATGTTACTCATATAAAATTTAACTGGTACACCAATTCTTATCCAGCTAAATAAGGCCTGGATATATTCAGATATACAACTTAACTGCCTCTGTGATGATGCGAATCAGTAGTGACCACAATGTTAATTGTCACTACACTGTGTGCCTGTGTGCACACCTGTGTCTCTCTCTACAATGTTCTTATATTTACTTAAAAAATATTTATCCACTGTGTGTATATGTGTAGTCATTATGTACATATAATCATTATGTTCATAAAACCTGCCTAAGTCTACATATAGTTTATATGTATGGGCATATATGTACATACACATGTACATATCTTACAGTACAGATGTTTTATTTTATATTTGGATATTGTATATTGGATTTATACTGGTACACTGTTCAATTCTATTATTTTTTAAATTTTTGTTTAACTTTGTCCACTTTTTGTCGTAACAAAGCAACTTTCCACATTTGTGAGACTGAAAAAAGTTAATTATCTTATCACAGCTTACTCTGTGAAGTGAAGCCTGAAGTATCAGTGGCTTCCCAGAGAAAATTAGACAGCAACTTGAAATGAACCACTGACCAGATCTCTTAATCATAGTAACACTAAACTGTTGGCAGAGCATTAGAAGTGATTGGGTTGTGGGTGGGTGAGTGGGTGTGGGTGTGGGGGGGGATTCACAGTAAATGAAGAGGGAGATCAGAACCTTGTAGCTGGATGGCTCTCTCCTGGTGCTGGCTCTGTAGCTTGAAGCTAGCCTGCAGGTTGCTGATCTCCATTTCGTAATCCGCCGCCGCCTTTCTCCACTTGTCCAGTTCAGCCGTGACAGCGCTCAGATCTCCCTGAAGGCCGGCGATCTCGCGCTCCCGCTCAACAGTGGCGGTCTCCATAGCATGACGGAGGACCAGCACTTCCTCCTGGGCGTTATACAGCTCTTCCCTTGTGGTAGAGATGGTGTTCTCTCTCTGCTCACGCAGGGCCTCCATATCTGACTGCAGCTTGGCAAGCTGGCCTGGGCGTCAAAAGGGAAACGAGACAAGTTCATATACCACAAAGAGACAAAGCTCAAGGAGACAGGCGCATACTTCCCTGCTATACAGTATGTGAAACCCAGTGTGAGAGGCGAGTAGTATGTCCGAATTCATAGAATGTGAAAAACAGTAGGCGATAAGTACCCGGATGACCTACTGCTTCTGGCCAAATTCTGTAGTAGGCATCCAATGGACGCTGCACTATCCCATAATGCAGTGGGGGAGGCAGCGTCATATTCAAAAAGTGGCGGAAAATGGAGATACGAGTCTGTACCTTAAGAAAAATGTTCCTTGTGGTTAAATTACACTTGTGACAAAATGCCTACGTAAAGGTAAAAAATAAGGCCATTGCATTAAATATAAAATCGCTTTTGTGACGTCACATGACACGTGACCTCACCAGCAGAGCGGATGCAGTACGTCCGAATTCCATTCATACTGCCCTCATTCATACTGTATAGAACGTACTGATTTAACGGTAGAGCAGAACGTACAAATTCAAATGTAGTACCTACACACGTAGTATGCGATTTCGGACGCAGCAAGGGTCTTCAATCAAATCACTCTTAATTAATAAACTGAAAATGTGCCACGTTATCTAGATGCACACAATATTGTGCAAACTCTTAGGCTCCTGTAAATATCTGTACTGGAACTATTATTCATTCAACACACATCCATATTAATGTTTACATGTCAAACCTGCACTTTAACATCTACATCTGGTACCCCATTATATTCAATTTCTCTTTTGCCCAACCTTCTCTTTTGCACATGCACTTTGTAGACCTTACTCAAAAGTCTGTTCACGTACCACACCAATTCTCCACCCCATACAGTTCTTATTTTTATATTATATACATATATATATATATATTATTTATATTCAAACTCCACCCCCTTACAGTTGTGGCGATGCATTTGCACTTTATCTACTTACTTATCTCCACCATCCTTTTCATCATCTCATGTATTCTACTTGTTTTTCTATTAGTGTTTAAGGTCGTTTAAAAAGCATTTCACTGCATGTTTTACCAAGTATGATATTGTATGTGAAATAAAATCTGAATCTAAAACCTATTTGAATTATTTAGATAAGTGAGCCACCATGTTCTCCTCACCAGCTCACAAAACAATATTTAATCAACATTTGTTCATACATTTTACTGCTTTCTTATTCGTTTGCATGTATTCTATTTTACTAGTAGACAGACATTTACACTCGTTACTTAAAAATGCCCTTAATTTTTGGCACAGCTTTCCATTGGCATTAAAAAAATCAAAAATGGCCGTCTGCTTTAATTAGATAGATATCTCTCTAAAGCGTCATTTAACAAAATGTTAAAAAGACAGTCTAAACATCACTCACTCTGTAAGTACTGGATCTGTTTGGCTGATTCCTCCGTCTGTTGCCTGTTGGTTCTCCTCTCCTCCTCTAGTAGAGCTGAGAAGGGGGAAATAGTGAATGGTTTCTTATAGTCTTAAAGAATGAATTCACAGATACTCATGTAACATAGAAACACTACTTTTACTGCAGCAAATAACAGTACTGGATGATGTAAGCCAAAATAGCCAGACCCAGAGAGAATTACAAAGCAGTATGTTTAATTCTTTAAGAAGGCTATGTTCATTTTCAGGTTTTATCTGTTTATACACAAATGTGTCACATTGTGTCAGAACCTCCGTTAACACGTCTGTTTGAGATTACTTAACTTGGCATACTTTTAATTTTTAATTATAAAATACCGCTTTCAAGCAGTCCTCTTAAAAACATTTACACACACAAAAGTGAGTGGTTCGCCAGAGGATCGTGTACCTTGCAGCTCCAGACATTTCTGCTTGCCGGTGTTGGCGAGCTCCTGGGCCTCCAGCAGCTCTCTGTGTAAGTGATGAATGACCTGCTCCGTGTCTCCAGGCTCCAGGTTGGCCCTCTGCAGTTCATCTACATACAAACAGCAGATGGCACCATCAGAGAACACAGCGGAGAAATAATCATTCAATATATAAATACACACACACACACACACACACACACACAAAACCAATAACCACGTCCTGAACAGACTTGAAGTGAAATTCCAAAAAATAATAGTTTAATATAATTTAATAATTGAGATTTACTCACAAATTCAGAGCAGCTCCAAATGATAATCATTGTAGATATATTTTCTAAATACAATGATGCTACAGCAGCCGTGATACAAACCAAGGATCTTATCCAGCAAACTGCCCTTTAACTTACAAGCCAAAAATGCCAGTAACCCATTTCTTTGGAGTTTTATGCATAATGCTGGCAATGGTAAAATAGTACACTAACTTATATTAAACAAGATTTTCCAACAAAGTTTGACTGAAGCACATCTCTGAGCACAGAACAGTCAAACAAACAACTGTGGACAAAACAGTCCAAGCACAATTGTGGAAAAAAACATCACAAATTGCTCTGTATTCCTTCCATAGAGAGTATCGGTTTCTAAATGCCGGTTAAGTGAAAAAGCAAGTACACATGTCTTTCTTATTCATTGTGGTTAAGATCCTATAAAGATAAGCCTTTTGGTTTTACTCAAAAGCAATTAGTGAAAACTGACTTGACCTGTATGGAACAAAGGAAATCAGCCTTGCACAAATTAGGTAATTATATCTTTTCTACATTTTTCCACCAAAATACAGCAGCATATGAAATTTAACAAAGCTCTTAAAGCTCTTCCCACATGCACAGTTCTTATTCAGAGATAATGGTGTATGGCTGCCATGTGGAGAACATGGTGCATCTTTTGAAGAACATCAGTGGTAGCAGGCCAAAGCCACTTACAGACAGTTCGGTGGTAGCCTTTAAGCTGATATGCCAAGCCCTCCTTTCTGTTTTCCTGCTTTTTTTTCTAGAGACAGAGGCCCTTCGTTGTGGCCCCTCATGTGGTCTAGAAATTACAGGCTTTGCCGAAACCTCGACTCCATCCATAAACCAAAGAACATCACTTGTCTGAACTTAGCGCAGATGTTGGCGATGAGGTCATCTGTTAATTTTAGCTAAAGAGATTTAACTTTCACATCAGACAGTTGCCAAGCGAGGTGTTTACTGAGGCTGGGGGTGAATTCAAGCTGAGAGCTGATGTAACAAACACACTTTTGTCCACTTAAAGCCTCTGATGTGCTGCCATGGACCAAATGAGAAAGGAAGTCATGATACATAAGCTACGTGAGTCATTATTAGCCTTTCACTAATTACACATAGGACACTGTTAAGGCTAAACCATGGTAAGTAGAGTCATAATCCTTGCAGGTTATAAAGCTCCATTATGATTTTTGGAGACAGTAATGAAACTGCTTTTAGGTCTTTGATATAAAATAGCTGAAACACAACAGCACCCAGAATTAATATATGAAAATCTTATCACAACCTAATTTTAATATCAGTTTATTTACAAGCAAGCAAGTAGTGTATTAAACTTGATCTATTAAAGCAAAGAAAGAAGGTTCAAATGGTGCTTACAGTTGTTCAAGAGCACCCCCTAGAGGAAGGTTTGAGAAGTCCTGAAAACTAACAGTTTCTTTCTTTCCATTTTTATTTCCAAAATGTTTTAAATTTCCTAAAATCTACAAAGGCTACTGAATGTTTCTGACCTTGATGTAGTGGTAGAACTCTGAGTTATTAAGATGTTCTTAATTTTATTTTAAAGGGAAGAATCTGCTTTACTCTTTTGGAAAAATGGTTCTTAAAATCAGAGGTTCCCTACCTTGTCCCCAGCGACTCCCCAGATGGTTCCCATTTTTGCTCAAGTTAACTTACAGCATGTTATTGGAAATCCCTGAGGACCCGTTTGTGAACCACTTCTTTAGAGAGCCATCCACCGAAAGTCTTTTTTTTTCTTTCCAGAAACTAAACGTAAAGGTGGAACCTTCATTTTGCGTGTATAAGTGGTATTTATTCTACAAGCAAAATAACAATATAAAAAAAAAGTAACTTTTCGCAGACATGCACTGAAATTTGCTGGGCAATAAATCACGTGGCCGTTTACAGCGGATGTGTCCACTGCCTTTACCCTGCATGATGTCTTTCACAGCTGGCCAACAGGCAGCAGGACATGCTCTTGGTATGAATAAGATCGGAATAAATCTGCCCAGATTCAGGTTTATACTGTGGTAAAAACTACCACTATGTTACAAGGGAAATGTCACAACCACCAACGAGAAGAAGAAAAGGATGATTTTCCTCATACAACAACATTGTGAAGCCTATTGGCCAAAGCTTTAGCCTAAGATACCTTACCTTGGTTCAATAAGTAGGCCACTATATAAAAATGCAGCTAATTCCAATTCACTAGGGGCCAAAGGCCTGCAACATGGGTCAGCAGAAAAAGAAAAGCAAAAAAATGCACTCTAAGGGGATTCCTAACCCCCTCCATAGCAATTCCTTTAAAAATTAATCACTCGTCTTAATGAACTGTGAAATGAATGAAAATTACTTTTGTCATATCCTCAGCATTGCTCCACCTTTAAAGGCAATAAGCTCCAGAACCACAAGCCAAACAAAAAGGAGTTGTGTGATACAAGGTCATGAATTAATTTGCCATTTTAAATGGCAAAAATAAGTTCCATCAGAAGTATACTTTATAATAAGATTTATCCTAGGTTACTCATCTCAGTGCCTTTAAAGCATATGACTGTATGCACTCCAAAAAAGGCAATTCCTGATCTTTTCTTTATTAGGTCAAAAGCTTACTGTTGGGTAATATACATGATCCACACTTGCACATTCTTGCAGAGTATAATTGATCAAATTAGAGATGGTCCAATGATCATATCAGGTCAGCTGCTATTCCCTCAACAGAAAGAGATGAATATGTATTGGGTTTATGAGAGGAAACCTCAGTCGCAATGTGAAATTATTTAGAGATGACTCAATATCAGTAGCAGGCCAATAAAAGCAGAAATGCAATGTAACAAATCCGGCCTGAAATATTACAGAATTATTTTAGAATAACAAAGTGAAGCACATCACATTCTGAAAATAGTACCATAGTACAATAGAACCATAGTGGAAAAGAATCACTAACTGTTTACCAACTCAAATATCACAACTGATGATCCAACACGTTAAGAAGCCAAGAAGTTCCATTTATGAGCTCTTGACGAAGAACACCTTAAATACCATTCCAGTGTCAATACTTAATTAATCCGATAGAAAAAAAATGTGTAGGTGATTTATTTCCAAAATATTAATCTAATATGTAGCCAATACAAAAATCAAATAAAATGGTTGAATATAAAGTCCAAACTTTTGACTGAGTAGTGTATAAGTTATGAACAATCTGCAAATGCTACATTAGCCATGAAGATCAAGGTCTTACTTTTTGTAGATGAGGAGAATCTATTTAAAACACATGTAATTTAAAGAATAAAAACTTTATTAGAACAGTATTGTCTGGGTCATTTGCTGCCTTCACGTGGTATGGGAAAGACGATCCTTTCCAGTTTTAATTTCTAAGTCCTTTTGAAAAAACATGGCGGACCCACAGTTTGTCTTGAGCTGTTATTTACGCAAAATCTCATCCCAGCAAATCGTGTATCAAAAATTGTCCCAATTCCCCAGGGGAGATTAGGACATGAGAGGGTGTTCAAGTGCAGTTTTCAAGTAGGTTTCTGGTATTTACCACAATTCTCAATAGGACATGAATGCACCAATAATAAGAAAACAAAAAAGTGTCTTTTTTTAAATATATTTATCAATGTAGTCTAGCCCTTAGCCCACTTCACTGACAACAGACGTAACCATGCTCGTTACAAAACCGACCACGTTAGCGTTCAACACGGTTACCTTCAAGTCCAGTGACACAATAAGACTCTTCTAATATGAATTCTTATTAGAGCTTTTATTAAAAGAAATTTGAAGAAGATAGTCTTTCAGATTTTAAAGTGGCAAAGAAGAAACAAAAAAAAGAAAAGAGGTCACTGGCCCTTATCCCTTTCACAAGCAACAAGATTACAAAATAGCAAGATAGTACTTCACTCAATCATGTTATTCTCTCACAGTTCAAAAGTTCACCATCCCTTGTTTGACACGAATTGGTACATGTGTATACATCTAAAAACAGTATTCAAATCTACATTTCTGCCACCCAGATTTGAAAACTATCTTTAAAACACTCAGTTATAATAAACAGTTTTGCTAATGCTAATCACACTGTTAAGACCTTACACAGGACCCGCATATTAAAACCATTAAAGATACTTCTCTTGTTTTTCTACTATTACAAAAAATCCAAACTTCTGAATGCTTGTATATTACACAGGGAGAAGAGGAATGAGAAATCCTTTCAGGCACTTCGACAGAAGATGGAAAACTGAACAACTGTTGCCTTTAAAAAGGAAGCCTGGTCATCCTGGAGCAATGTCAAAAATCCAGGCTCTACAGATAAGCCAGCCTCCACTCAAACATTTGTGACGCACCCTGACTGCACTATATTCTAGAATGGCCCTTCAGAGGGAGTGGAAGCTTTGTGAGTTTAGGTGGGTGAAGGTAGCAGCTGAGAGATGGGCTGAAGGGGCTGAGGTGAGGGACTGTGGTCCACAAAAGCCCATACAAACACTGACCAGAGATTAACACCCTTCTCATACACATCACTACCCTCTCAGAGTAGTTTCACCACCTGCACACAAGTTTTCATACCCTGTTTACATAAGCGCCCTCAACATAAATCCCAAGGTTTATGACAGCAACGTATGGGCTAGTGCTTTATTAGAGACAGCACTAAACCAAAATATGACATTTACTGTGATAAACCACGTCATATTATGCTTTTCTTTATAGATCATGGTTATTGTGAGTACTCCTAGAACACTAATCAACCGCATGTGACATAAAAGAAAATAAATGATAATAGAGAACCTATTTTAATTTTTTAAATAGGTTCTCTATTATCATTTTTTTTCTGTTTTGAAACTGAGGACATATCTGTCAAAACATTTAGAGCTATTTCTTAGTAAACTGCAAAGGAAAAATAAACTATAATCACCTATATTGTGCTCTGTGAAAATGCTGACATTGATTTATGCTACATTGTTTAAAAAAAACACCTCACTTTTATATAAAACGAATGGGAAAACTCACAACCTGTGCAGTTTTAATAGTCTATATAACAGTCAAAAATTTAATAACCAAAACAAATAAATAAATCTACAAAGGGTTGTTTTTAGCTGATGACAATGAGGAACATTACATGACATTTCACACAGACATCCCACTCCCTCCCCAGAACTTTCCTTCCCAATTACACTCTAATTGGTTTACATTCCGCTGGTGCCCCAAGCCAGTGAAGCGAAAACTGGGCCAGCCTAAACTGGAGAGCTCCAGTCTGCTCACACCTGTTAAACTCCAACAGAGAACACTGAGTGTTCCTCTGCATCAGAATTATCAAAACCTTATATAGCCTCAACAAGCAATGCCACACCCTGTGGAGCCTAACTGCTATGTGGCATGCCAGTCCACTGAGCCCAAACTGGCACTACAGCCTAGTCAAACAAAATGACTAATATACCAGGAAGGATAACACTCACAACCCTCAACAACTCACAATGAGCAGTAAAAACCACAGCCTACACTTTTAAAGCAAAACCACAAAGTACCTTTAAGCAGAGTAACTCTGTTCTGAGGCTCGTTCAGCTCCTGCTCGTCCATTTGCCCGTCTGGAACAGAACCAAAACAGAGAATTGTAGAACATGCAGGACAAGCACAGAACAAATATACTCAATTTAAGATTAACATTTTAATTTAAATTAAATTGAACCACCTTCATGAGAGAAATTGGTGATTCCAATAATGTATTAAAAATGTATTGTCTCAAAAAAAGAAAAAAAAATCAAATATAAAGCACAGAGTTAAGATTAAAATAAACATTATTCAGAACATAAGAAAACACAAAAATGCTAAAGAAAAAGTACCTGAAGTGTCGTCACTGCTTTTGTCCTTGCTGGGGCTGAGTGTATCTGACATATCAGACTCTTTAGCATCTATTTGATTTTCTGTGGGGAGATTGGAACGTACCACTTTAGATGGAGAGGGGGGGGGGGGAGACACAGGCCAACACGTTTCAAAAGTTTAAAGCAACAAGGACACATAGAAGTTTTCAGATTCTTCTTGGTTATGTTTTTTAACATATAGTAAAAGTAAAAAATTGTTTCTCAAACATAAAGAATAACAAGCATTTACACTAAACCACTTGGAGTGGTTGACCCTTCTGACTCCTACCAGCTATTCACCACACATGGTCATATATCCATCCAGGGCTTTCAGGGGACACAGTTGCATTCTAAAATAGTTTGAGCTTTTGTCCAGGGATCGGTGCTCTTCCCCAGTTGGCAAAGACTTAAAAAAAAAAATGTGTAAAATGGACAATGGTGAGTGTGCCGGCAGGGGTGGTGACCGTGTGGGCCTGGCCAGCTTTAAACCAAAAGCAGAAAATAATTCTGTGGACATCTTACCATGTACCACATGTCAGATTTCACTGATGGCTTTGTTAAATTGATCAAAGAAGCAAAAAAGGATGTAGGGTTTGTTTCATAACAAATGACCAAACCCAAAATAGACACATGCAGTCAATAAGTGCCCCCAAGTGTAATGGACTGTTACATCATAAACCTCATGAAACCAGTACATTACACACTGACAGAACATGGAGTTCTCCGCTTTCAGAGCAAGTGGTTAATCAGTGCGTTGTGACTGGGCTACAACAGAGCTGAAAGTGGTGTCTGATGTACAGCCCTGAACTCTAAAAGTACTCCACAATCTGTTTAATCAGGTTTTAAAGGCTCGAAAGCCAGAACTACCGTGTGTTCCTCACCACAGTAATTGCTGAAAACTGCTTTGTGTTTATTATTTAAGCATGAGACAGTTTTAGAAGCATTACTGCACACATACAATTAAACCTCAGTGTGAAATTACAGAAACAAACCTTTTAGTTTGTCTGGACTCATCAAGCTGTTGTCATCTGTGGTTTGGTTGTTCTGGAGGTGTGCGTCGATGACATCTGGAAAACAACACATCACATGCACTGTTTACATCACACTCGGAAATAAAGAGGAATAAAGCAGCATCTGCATGCTGGAGGAGGACTTTCGCAGAGCACAGCATTACTCCAATTGGACCAGTTCATTCTCTACCATTTGAGGTCTGCTTTAATGAAAAGAAATCATTTTTAAACTGGTGTTCAAACTGATGCCTGAGGTATGATGATTTTCATGGTCATGGCAATATATAAAGACAGCCCTATAAAGAACAAACACAAAAATGTAATCTAAAAAACACACTATGCTGTTGGTTATTTTAATGGGATAGCCATTCCTGGGGAGAGGGACAGTGGTGCTGTAAATTCTGTGTTTGTATATGTTTGTAGCTGACATAACCTACTGACCAACCTACTGACCATGATTACCATGTGCACTGAACTGAAAATTCTGCTGGTTCACTGTTCTAACTGTGCTAATTAAATCAATGAAATACTATATAACTAAAACTGGTTTTATCTATTATGACTTCTAATCGCTTTTTATGTTAAATGTACATTTAAGAGAATTCCGGGCTAACTTAGTAATTAAAATACAATGATGACACCTAATATGCATTGGTTACTATGAGAGTGCACAGATTAAGTTTACTTAGTGTGCAAAAGATTTTTCTGATAATTGATCCTTCTGCTTAACTGAAAAGACTAAAACCAAGAAAGGTAATTAAAAGCACTACTATAAATAAACTAATCAGCAGAAACTATCATAAGTGCAAGCTTGGTCACTGTAATGAGCTCCACCGTCCACTAGAGGGCATGAAGCCACTCAGAGAAAACAGACATGGACGCCTCTGGTAAACTGCATTCTGATCATTTAAAAACAGAATTCATGTTAGAATAAGACAAACTACAAACATTAGTGATATTAACAACCTCCAGAAGCTAAATATTCTCCCTTTATATCCAGCCCTCAAAGAACCTTGATACACTAAAATATACTCAACAGCAATACATGCACAGAAAATGTTAAACGAACAAGTAACAGCTTTAATCATTTAATTTAACAAAAAGGCATTTCCTCAAACACAAGCGCTATAGCATGGACGGTGTGCGGGCCGCAGATTTGTTTCGCATGTAACACTATGAAACACAATGTACTTAAAATGTGCTTAATTCT
>JBBKCR010020596.1:0-12105 GCA_037577295.1 Ladigesia roloffi | reverse complement strand
GTCTTAGATTGAGCCACTGGGAATATCGAAATGGTACAGTCTCTTTAGATGAACATTGTCACACTTCAGAGACAATTGATCATGTGTTCATTCATCCATTATGTTTTTGCTCTTGGTAACTTGAGTTGTGATGGGGTGCCAGAGCAATTTAGCATCTGCACTCTAACTGACATACCTGCCTTTGGACTGTGGGAGGAAACCAGAGCTCCCAGCAGAAACCCACACAGACACGGGAAGAGCTAACAAACCTCAAACAGAAAACATCCAGGTTATCTTGGTCAGCGATGACATGTATATATATATATATATATAATTTGAGTGCCTCTTTTTAAGTATGTAGACACCTTCTAAACATATCTGATTTCACAGCAAACGTAAAAAATGATAATACATAAATTGTGCCTCTGCAAATGTACGTTTTGAAATAAATTTTGTGTTCTATATTGATCCTGGAGAAAGTTACTTAAGCCGTGGGCTGCGACAAGGGTGCCTGGGGAACAGCGTGTGGGGTACCTTGCTTAAAGGTACTTTAGTGGTTCCTCAGGCAGTCCTGGGATAAGAACCCATGGCCTTCTGATCACAGGGGCAACTCCCTAGACCACAAGCTGGCACAATTTTATAACGAAAGATTTATTAAATATAGCATTATGTAGAAAATGTGAGGAATGTAGGCATTAAAATCATTGTAGGGGGGTGTAAATATATAAATATATAAATATATATATATATATATATATAGTGGTGGGGCAAAAAAGTGAAGTGGTTTCAAAAAGTACAGCAAACCCCCCAAAAGTACAGCAAATTATGTTTTGAAAATAACTTAGCTGTCTTACTTTTTGAGGTAATTGTCATTTTAGTATCTCTACAAAAAATTTTGCTGGCTCAGAATTTTAATGCAGCCAAATTTTGATTATTTTAATGGGCTTAACAATAGCGAATGTGTTACATTTTTACAAAGGGAATTTCATAAAAGGTTGAACAAACTAGTATTTGTTGCAGAGAAGAACACTTTAAACACCACTTCAGACGGACAATAGACTCGCCATGTGGAAAAAGCCTAGAACAGAATTTTAAAGAAAACCTGTACCTGCATAAATGTAGCATCTCAAAGTGAATGAACTTAACTACTCACCCAGACTTTCCTCTAACATCAAGTGTACTGATAAGGCACCTATTCCCCCTGTGCTGCAATTGCTCTGTATACCTGGGAAGACATTAACTAGATTTTGGTGTGAAGATCTGTTTGCTTTTAGCTATGACAGCGTTAGTGAGGTCAAGTTCTCGCATTGGATGATCAGTCTAACTCACCCAGAATCCTCCATCGCTCCGGTGCTCCACAGCCCAATGCTGGAAAATTTAGGTCTCTCTATATTTGCAATGCTTTTGTGCGCAGTGTGTGTGTGTATGATCTACTGCTGTAATATAAATGTGAACTTGCATGCACATTAATAGCACTCTGGAATGCTTTGTATGCAATGCATGAAGAATCTGAGGCCTAACCCGACAAATGAGTCACAAGGAGCCGGAGTTAGACTGACCGACAGCCTACAAAAGCGGACCAGCTCTTCAGCTAGGAACACCTGCTGAGCAATCAGTTTGAATACCTGCGCTGCACTGCTCCCGCCCCCACACAGGCTGGGAATTATGAAAAGTGAAGCCTTTAGAAAAACGCAAACGCTGGCCGTCAAGCGTGGCAGAGCTGGGACCGCACAGTCAGCGTGGGTGTGGAACAACAAGACTGGCACTTTCTGACTTCTGGGTAAAGCGCAGACACAGCAGGGAGATAAGGAGGGGAATTCTCCCCAGCAGACACACAGTGACACATAACGTGTTCCCCTCTCATGTGATCTCTTTCAAAACAATGTTGTTTTAGGGTCAAGCACACGATACTGGTCCTCCGACCATCTAATACCGTGCTTTCACAAATAAGTCAAATTGATAAACAGCAGGATGAATAAATTACCATTCAGATCAAGGATGTGAGGCCATTTCAAGCCATGTATAAATATGGAATAAACAAACAAACAAACACATTTTTTAATGAATGTTTTTTGTATACAGATTTCTCAGATGTCTCATCTACCACTCCACTCATATTTTAAACCTAATATTGGATTTCCTCTATTGAAATTTTTTTATTTATTTATTTTTAGCTATTTTTGATACGATAATTTATCCGCACTTATCTGCAGAATTACTGGTTTTAGCGTGAAAGCATCGACTCGAATGTTGGTGTTTATTAAAGAAGCACTGCTGCCTTACTGTTTGACTGACATTTTATTGCTCGGTGTGCACCGCAAGAAACTGCAGTATGAGGCCAGACTCACACTGTGCTCGCACCCGTGGTATGAACACGGCGCTACAGAGCCTGTACATGAATCATAATTAGCACCAAAAATGCCCAGAGTTAAACAAACCTGATGGCCTGCTTGTGTTTCATGTTGTGCCAGAAATCCTGGTGCCGGGACAGTTGGTTACAAAGACTCTGGTTAAATATAGAGGTGGCCTGGTGGCTTTATCTGATGTCGGCAAAAAAATGCTCCTTTTGGCTTCAATCGAATGTGTGGCTGCTGCAACACTTTAGAAATGAAAACCAGAAAGCGAACAGAGGCCCAAATGTACGATGCCGAGGCTTCCCCTTGATCTTGATTGCCTCAGTGTCTATGTGTGACCGTCAATCGCATGAGTTAAGTGATCAGCGTAAAATATTTCAAATATCAGCATAAATGATTTCTAATCATATGCTTGCCCCCGGTGAAAATTTCACCGTCTGCATCCCGCTAAGCGTGTATGAAAAATGGCATTTCCACTCCTAGAAACTGACCTTTTCTAATTCTGAAAACTCAGGCAGTGAGTCATATACACACAAAAAGAGCAGGAAAATGATGAGGACTCATCAGCGTATACAACTTCCACCACAAAATCCTGCCCCCCCACGCACACAAACATTCTCACACACCTCAGTTGGTAGTAATATCCGCGTGTGAAGCTCGCTCCAAATCCTACTAAGGTATCTGTTCTGGACATTAGTGCTTTTAAATCATTCAAACAAAGATACAATTTCTTAATGAAATTAAGAATGAGTTTCTCCCAGGTCCCTCTTCTAGAGCTTGTACTACACACACTTATACTAAACACACTATTGCACACGAGATGTCTGTTCAGTAATAGAAATGTTTTTTAATAGTTTCTTCATTATTTTTTTTATCAGCTGTATTTTGGTCATGACTTAATTATGGTGATTTTCGATGATATCCGACCCAATAAAAAAATTCACTTTTTTTGTAAAATGAATATTTTTATGATATGTTGTAGAAATAAACCCATTTGTACAAAATTTTGACATTAAAATATAAGATGAAAAAACATTAACCCAACTTATATTACAAAAAACAAAGTTCTGCAATGTGTAATTTAGGAAAAAATGTCATAGTAGATTTTTATTACATTTTTTGTTTAAAGTTTGATGAAATTACATATATTTGTGGGTCATCAGCATCAGCACAATTCATTACAGGGGACCTGCCTTAAATTTCTTTACTATTTACAGTTTCATACAAATCTGTTTTAGAGAATCATATTACAATTATTTACCTGCACCCTCATCAAAAATGGCTGTTGCGTTATTGAAAGTGGAGAATCCAGACGAACTCACTTGACCTCACCTCACATGAATCCCTGGCATTAACACAGTCAGCACAGATCTGAACACGCACCAGGTCTGGCTTCAGACAGAGTGTGTCAGGGAGTGTGCGATATATATGAGTGTGTGTTACACGGCTGCTTTCTTTCGCTTTGCCCGCTGCGTAGTTTCATCACTGCTGACTGGGACGTGGTGTCGCAACATCTCATGCAATGCAGGTATCAGTTATAAAAAGAGTTATAAACTCTCCCAGCCTGGGTGTTTCCTCAGCCCACGCTGTGAGTCAGCGCAGAAAATGCCATTCCGATATCTGTCACTCACTCACACATCCATCAAGCACACACCACTGCCACTTCCAGGAAGCACAAGCCCTCAAGTCTATTAGCACATTCTCCCTCTCCCCTGAAGTCCACTTATGATGTTCCTGTGCTTTTATGCTGCAAAAACCAGGCGTGAATACATTTTACATGCCCATTTTCCAACTCTGTATCCGTAAGTGTTCAGCAGGCTCTTTTTGGTACTTGGCCTTGAAAACTCATTCATTCCTTCATTTTCTGTAACCACTTAATCCTCACTAGGGTTGTGGGTACCCAGAGCCTGTCCCGGGGTCTACGGGCGCGAGGCAGCAACTGGCAGCCCACCACAGACCCTTGAAAACTGATTTTCCTAAATGTCCACTGTTATGATTGGCTACCTTGTATTGTGCTTAGTCCAGGGTGAAATGGAAAGAAAGTGTTCAACAGTGTCCTTCAGAGTGTTGGGAGGTCGAATGGTTCATTCCAGAATAATGCAGGGATAACTTAATGGGACCTTTAAGGTAAGAGTATCAGGAACCAGGGGTCACAAGTCAAACTAAGCCATTTATTTGATATCCTAATTGACACACTATGAAAACAATCCCCTTAATTTTACCCCTTAATATAACCTTAATTTTTAAGGAAAATTAAGTGGAAAAAAAGGCTGATTATGTGGTAAAACTACAGATTTTTTCCCTTATATTTAAAAATTGCCCTTTAAATAACTGAGCCTCCTGAAGGTTTCACACTCACACCTTAAATCCACTTTTAAGGTAAAATTAAAGGAACGGTTTACAAATTAATGGCCACTTACTTAATTCAAATTCAGGTGTTTGGCATATTTACAGGGGTAAATTAAGGTAGAGTTAAGCATATTATAAGTACATTGTGTTTCATAGTGACAAGTGAACCTAGTGTGAGTGTACCTGTAATGTTGATGGTGGGAGAGTAGTGGTAAATAAGAGCACAGCCTGTTTGTACCGCTCCGCAATGAATGGACTGCAAATAATATGCATCAGGACAAAGCCTTGTCAAAACTCTCTTAAAACAGTGTCTGACACGAAAGGGAGTCTATTCATAGAGATTCTTTGTCATAAGTTTGAGGGAGGGAGATGTTAAACCTATTAGACGTCTGGTTCCACCACCTCAGTAAACAATTCTGACTGTGAGTTTCTCTTTTAAATGGAGCGCTTAACACCAGACCACTTTGAAAAAACTATTCATATAATGTATTATGAAAATGAATTCCCCTCTGAACTCAGACTAAAATAGTTAAAGATGTTAGAAAATCTTGAATTTATGGCCACCACAACAAAATGGTTTGCGAAAACAGTCCCTGTTGTCCGAAATGGAATTCAGGTTTGGTTCATGTAGTTCTAAACGTCATCAGCAAGTCCAAGCCACCTTAATAAAGAAGTACACACAGTTTGAGAGTCTTGAGAGAAGTTTTGGGGTGTATTCTCAGAAGCAATTTGGGTGATTAATGACGGCTAATGGGTTTTTTTTATTAGCCTCGCAGGTCGAAGGTTTAAATGAAAAGAAGCAAAATGTATATTTGTCTTTTCTTGGTGGAAGTGGAAAATATACTTTAATTTTATGGAGTACAACTAGATTTTAAAAAGTTGTACCATAAAATGTACCAATGTTCTAGCTTTCAGGTTCCCATTAAATTGCTGAGTTCACGTGAAAATAGGGCGTAGAAAGAAGTGAGGTGGCTTTGGTAGGTCTTTGACCACAGCGGCAGTGGGTGTCCACGTGTGACATTTCAGCAGAAATATGCTTTCCTCTCAACACCACCAACTAACACCGCAAATGGCTCATATCAGAATTATGTAACAAGTTTCATTTCATTAGAACATAACTTACAGTAAGGGTGAATTGTACAAACATCAATTTTTATAGATCTAGACAATATAATCCTAATATTTCCAAAGGAATTAGATCGGGCTCTGTAATCCTTGGGCCCTGTGTACAGATATTACTGTTCTGGGGATGACTGTAGGTGATGTTAACATTTAGAGTGTTGTGACATGTCCCACTTCGTTAGAAAAACACTGATTCGTAACAGGGCAGTGTGTGTAATGTTCAGGTGAACTTTAATGCCCGCGATCTAGAGTGACATCCTACACATTTATTCACAGAGGGAGTGCATTCCATTCTGCAGTAAAGTGAATCTGGGACTTTCCACACAGACACAGACAGCACAGCCAATAACCTGTGTGACCCTAACTTTGGATGAAGAGCATCTTACAAGCATTTCTGGAAAAGGTATACACTCACTGGCCACTTTGGTGGATTTGTGAGTCCTGTAGGTCCGCACTAGTGGTGCAGTTAGACTGCAGGCCGTTTTTTTTGTGTTTTCCGTCCTCTGGTCCTTAATCAGCGATCAGTTTCTGAGCCACTCTTGTCGGGATATTTTTGATAGTAGACCACACTCAGCCTTAGCGAGTAACACCGAAGTGTGTGAAACCCTCAACACTGCTGTGTTTGGGCAGTCACACCGGCTCCACACATTCCCACACCAGTGCCGAGAGCGGACTTCCGTCTGAACAATATCTCGTCAACAAAATTGCTCTGGTCAGTAGAGCAAGTGTCCCAGTCTCAGTCCCGGCACCATTTTTTTCCCAGTTTTACGACTTTGTGTCTACTGATTCCAAATAGTAATTAGGTAACCACAGATAAATCATATCTTTTCAGAAACCAAGACTTTGTTCCAGGTATTACATAAACAAATGAGAGAAAATAGTATTTTTCTAGCAGTCTGTCAGCACTCAGGTAATGGTGCTGCATATGAGGATTTTTTAGCTATTGCAAATTAAACATCTGAACTTGTAAGACACGCTTTATCTGAAGATTGTAACAGAATTAAAGTTTAATGTACAAGCACCTAAGAAACTGGGCAAAAACAATACATTTAACATTTCAAACATTCTTCAAATATGTTTCGAGAAAATGTTTACCATGCTGGATAATTTTATACGTTTTTGTGTAACTTTAAATGTGTTGATGGATTGTTGAAGCATTCCTTCCGAATTACATGGCGCAGAATTATTACATGGCGCAGAAATATGACGTTACACACCTGAAACAAAGAGCTGTTAAATCCAGAAAGACAGAAGTTTGAGAACCTGCACCGATTAGGAAATGGGCTGCAGTCCGTTAACATTACTATTAAGCACAACCAGGTTGATTCAAATGCTTTTAAAAACATGCAAGTTTATCATGAGAGGAGGAGGATGAAATAGGCAAACAGGAATCCAAAGATCACAGACACAAATCTGTGATTTAGGTTTTTGGAAATGTTCCACAAAAGAAGCATTTCCTAAGAGCAAGCCACAAAATACAGTGCCTGAACTTTACAAAATGTCATTGGAACTGTAAATAGAACTGTGTAATGCGGTCTGATGAGGCACAAATTAAACTTTTTGGTATTTCACAACACTGTGACGTATGGCAAGAACGCACAGGCTCGTCCAAGAAAAAGGACCCGAAACCCACTCCCAGTTACAGGGATGGATTGTTGATACTTGGGCTGTTAGATATAAATGACTTTAACTCGTCTGCCACTAGCAGAAAGCTGAAACGTGGTCACAGGCGGTCCTTTAAATAGGACAGTGACCCCAAATCACATCACACAGAAATGGTTCTGGCACCCACGACCAATGAGATGTTGGTGTTTTTTAAACCTATGTTTTAAAACGTCCTTCTATAGAAAGCTGTAAATATTTTCTTAAAGCCTGAAATGTATGTGCAGCCTATTCAATATATTGAATTTAGCTCATTTCCATGTAGGGTGGCGATTACTGAATTTTAGGACCAGGCTGCTGGTGTTACACTGTAATAAAAAGGCTATAATACTGAAGCCAGAACAGATTTGTGGAACTTCTGTGTTAGACACTGTTGTAGAGGGAACCTGTATAGTCTTTGTTTCTAATAAACTGGCCAGGGCAAAGGCAGGTTTCTCTTCTGAACACATTCTTAGGACACCGCTGTTCCACTGCCCCGCACCTTTTAGTACTTCCCCTGCTGTATCACCCCTGACCTGCTATGGGGTTGTAAATGAATGGATTAGTTGAATCAGGTGTGAGAAAAGGGAATTTAGTAAGAGCCTCTAGGACGGGGGCCTGAAAGCAATGCCCTAGAAGAACGATTTTTTGTTCCCTTAAGACCCTCTTAATGGCTTAAAACAGGCCGGGCCGCACAGTAAGGCATTTAAAACAGGGCCCAGGGGCGTAAGAAGTATGGGGGCGGGGTTTGGGCTCGGGGCAGGATTTGGGTGAGTGTGGGGTTGTTGCGTGCATGCAAATCCCGTCCTTTTAGCAGGTGGGGGTGTTTGGAAACCCCCACATTTAAAATAAATAATTAGTTCACCCAGTGCTGTTGAATACTGAATCTTTCGTGAAATAATCCACTCCATTTAATCAATAGAAAACACACACCACTGGAAATCCGCTCCGGGTTTTCCTCCAAATCATGGCCTGTGACTGAAAGGCTGCTGGGATTTCCAGTGGTGTGTGTCCGTCTATCGGTTTAGTGGAGGGGATTCTTTCTCGAAAGACTCAAGATTCAACAGCGCTGGGTGAACTAATGATTTATTTTAAATGTGGGGGGGTCCAAATGAATAATTATGAAATGTGAGGGGGACACATCACCCTCTGGTTAAATGGTGACGACACCTGTGACCAGGCCGCACAGAAAGACAGAACAAAAAATATTTTACAGATTATATCTAATATATCTTTTATTATATCTAATATATCTTTTCCGGCTGGAAAAAGGGAAACAAGTGCAGGCCGCACACTTTTTTTGTTTGTTTTATATATAGGTTGTATCTTTAATGGTCCATGGTGCATAAAAGGTTAGGGACTGCTGGCTTCAACAATAATGATGTGTAAATGTGTTTTTAAAGGCATGTAGAGATTCCACATCATTTCACAGTTTCGTGGAAGTACCCATAAATTGGTAAAGGACGTTAACATTATGTACATCATGTATAACATTAGGTTCTTTATTCCTTCATAAGGTACTTCACACAAAAATAGTTCTTCTAATCTATGGAATCACTCAAAAGAAACCTTTGTGGCATTTTTTTAAGAGTCGCATTTCTATAAAACCTTCTACTGGGCTTTATAATAACAGCTCTACAGCGATACATAATCAATTTGCTAAAATAGAACGTTAGTATGTTGCGGTATACTGTAGTAATTGTCTGAGTGTCCAAGATTAAATAGGGATGACTTCCTCTTGTTATTGAAATAGATCTTTATCACGGGTGGTGTCCAATAATTCCAGATCTGCTGACGTGCCAACACAGCTGGCGGCCTGAGTGGGCCCAACACAGCAAAGGTACACAACAGACAACAATCCAATTTTTTGATTATTACAAAAAAAAAATGGAAATGGTAATTCTCAACAGAATAAATTCCAGGGGCATGGAATTTATTCTGTTGATTAATGATTAGGGAGTGTTTGAATTCCAGGACTGCTAGTGGCACCACTGAGGTATTCCTGAGCGAGGGACCGCCCCCTGACTCTGCTCCCTGGGTGCTGTGTTACAGGCTGCCCACTGTTTCACTTGGGTGAATGGGTTAAACATAGAAAAATAATTTTTTTGCTGTGGTGTCTTCACATATGACAAATGGTCACTTTACACTTTAATGGACGGAACTGTGCCCAGTGTGGCTTTGTGACCTGGTGTATTTTGGCATCTGGGTACTCTCTATGTACTGCGTGATGAACACACCGCTTTTAGACACACTAATCTTCCTGGAGTGATCATGCTGGGATTACGGGATTGGATCATGTCCAGGGTTTGCGCACTTCGGATTTTGACCAGAAACACTAATCATGCACTCGTACGATCTGCGTTATCGATGACTTCCGCTGCCCAAGCACCTCAGATGCCCTTTCTCCTTTTCACCACACACTCCTTCCCTTTCAGTAAGGAGAAGTGTGGCGGAGGCACAGCCTCGACCCAGCTGACCCGCTTTCGCACTTGGCAGATAGTCAGCAGGGGCCGGGGGAGGTCACAGAGAGGGGAATCCCGGGGATGGTGACCCAGCCACACACACACACTCACACACACACTCCCTCTCTCTCACACACAACCTTTCCGCCACCACTGACGACGCAGACAACTTTCCCCAGCTTTCCCCTCCACGCTGCAGGGCTAAACTCAGCATGCGGACATACACTTTCTACGCTCTATGCTTTGTATTTATCTATATATACAGGACATGCCTTATCTGACGAAAGTATGCTTTGTATTTAGCGTGCCTGGGTTTTTTCCTTGTTTTGAACGTTCGCGATCCCTCAGAGGCTTCCACACGAGAACTCGGGCTTCTCACCTAAAACCCACTATTTTGTGTTTTACCGTCAGTCTCCGGAGCCGGACTAGTCTGTTTCTGGAGTCTATTCTGTTTTCTAGAGGTCTGCTCTGACGATCTGAGCGAGGCGAAAGTACACGGTTGGATTTCGGGAACCTGACCGCCGCTCCGGTGCTCCAGCCTCCCCGGTGTCCGGTACGGGGTTGTCATGAGGCTGTTCCCTGGCAAGAAGAAACGGGGACACGCTTCCTCTAAAAATACCTGTCTCCGACTATATTTGGCTTGGCTGGAACACAATCGGGAGTCTAAAATAGCCGGACCCGCCCCGGCGCTCCGACCGAGGGCTCCTCGCGCGCCCCCCCCGCGCGCCGCCCGCTGCTATATTTAGCCGCCGTGCTTGCGTCAATCACGCGCCTCAGTGCGTCAGCCCTGGCCCCGCCCCTGTCCGCTCCTCATTGGCCAGCGTTTTCAAGTCGCTCTGGCCTCTCTCATTGGCTGCCACGGATTTACGGCGGCTCGCGAAGCCACGCCGGCTCCTTTTTTAATCGATTTCTTTGTGCGCGCGCCGGCACAATAATTTTTTCCCCGCAATTTCCCTTTACCTCGATTTGTCATACGTGAATACACACAAACACCAGAGCACGAAATTCTTCACTGAATGTAAACATTTAACCCATTCACCAACTGGAGCAGTATGTGAGGTTGGAACCTCAGTAGTCCAGTAGTCCTGAAAGTCGAACTCACAAACTTCTGATAGCAGGGGTAACTCCTTAACCACCAGGGCACCAGCTGCCCCAGCTGTCTACAAAATAAAGTCTGGGAGGAGGTATTTAAATAAAAAAATAAAATAAATATGCTGCTGATAATAATAAACACAGACGTATATATCCCTTAAAACACTCCCTAAATTGTAGGTGTGTAAAGTGTTCCTTTGACACACTTGAACAGAGCGGCGTGGCGCCAAATACTGAGCCCTACGACGCCCCTGCTTGAAAACACTACAGCACGAAATTAATCTCAGTTAATAATAATAATAATAATAATAATAATAATAATAATAATAATAATAATAATAATTATAATAATAATAATTATAATAATAATACAGATTTATAATAATAATAATACAGATTTATATTTGCATCCCTGGTATGGTTTATTAAGACAACTAGTCCAGGCGAAGCCATCCACAACACCACCTGTCGCAACATCTTGACATTCTTAATCTGACCAGAAGCATTTGCTTACACTTTTAAATCACCGGAAGAGGAGTAACTGATTGGATCAAGATCTGTGATCTGTGCAGCTTTCCCTCAATGAACTGAGCATCTCCTGCATGCCTGGATGAAGATAACACACAGTGCAGCGTACACCAGGCCGCATGGCTCCTCCAGCTGGACAAAAACTCAGAAATAGTCAGTGGTACAGTAGTCTAAATCGGCCTCATTTTAAAGAATTTTCAGCTGAAATAAATTCAAATGAAACATGCCACCCCATTGTACATCCAGCATCATCAGTGTAGAACCTGAAGTCTGCAAGATGCTGTCTCCTTTCGGGTTTCCTTTGGCTGCAAATAAAATTAAAGGTCAAACACATTCATTAGGAATCAAAGCAACAACTTAAACTCAACTTAAACTGAATTCACACTTAAACAGAACTACTGAACTACTGAACTATTGGAAGAATCATTCCTTCAGGCCCCCTGCCTCCCTCCACTTATCCACGCGGAGATTTGTATGAGGGACCTCCCCCCAAGAAAACACTCCACTACAGTTATCCCCCCCTCCAGTTGTATGAGGGGACCCCCCCCACACACACACAACCTCCAGGAAAACACTAC
>JBBKCR010020575.1:0-12105 GCA_037577295.1 Ladigesia roloffi | reverse complement strand
TGCTACGGCTAAAGCTAATAATCTGCGTTTGTGTTCTGCTGAGGAAACAAAGTCACCTTCGACTTAGATGCCCTGGGTAAGCAAATAAACAGCAGATTTTCATTTTGGGGTGAACTATCCTTTTAATACAACAACAGCTACACTCTTTACTTTACTAGTGATGGAAAGTTTGGCTTATTTCAGTGAGCCGTTTCTTCCCCAACTGGCTCTTACTTTATTATCATCTGTAGCAGTGTTCCGCGGGTCGGCATTTTTTAACTCCACCCAAATCGACCCATCAGGAGATCCAAACCCCCCGCCCAACCCGCAAAACTACACGTAGAGAATGACCCAAAACCCTACCCGACCCGAGGAAAAAAACAAATAGTTTACAACATGTTAATGGGATGTGTTTTGTAACTTAAATGTATTTGCTTGGGACTCCTTTTATTTATGGTAAAATAGTTAGTTGTGCACTCAGTTTCTGCATTGGAAATGAACAATACATTTTGAGTAAACTATATGAAAATGTGGACATAGGGGAAGGCTATAAGACACAAGATGGACTTCAGTTCTGACTTTCAACAGGGAAGAAAATTAAAAACTGGACCTCTGTGATTTTAATTTAATACCCCGGCTGTAGACCAAGGAGATGCTGAGGGGTATGACGAGCAAGTTGTCTGGTCCGGTGAGTGTTGGCCTCTTGTGGATAAATTAGCTACTGCACCCAGTAGTCCTACAGGAGTGAAGATTTCTGGATCCAGCACTGGGATTTTTGCCCTGCTGAGGTTTCTGTATTCAACTACCATTATGCTCAACCTGCTGGTAAAAATGGCCTGATATTTGTTTCATGACCAATTTATCAGTAATGAAAATGAAAAATAAAAGCACTAAATCTGAGAGTTTCAAGCTGCATGTGATGATGAAAACATTTCTGTATAGGACTCTAGGGTTGTAATGTCATTTTGTATTGATGCCATGCTGGTAGTTTTTGAGGAATTTCTAGTTTTGTTATAAATTACCCAAAAGGTAATGCTGAGAACAAGACAACTTCACAGTGGAGGGGGCAGGAGCCAGAGGGTTTCATGTCTACAATGCAAACATTATTTCATATATTTTTTAACATACAGTTAATGTCAAAATTTTTACCTCCTGCCACATAATTCACGAACCGTACAGCACATGTAAACAAATATCTCACCGACTTCCTCTGTGTGGGTTCAAAGACGATATTTTAATCCCAATAAATTCAGCTCTGGACTACAACAGTTAGATCTTGTTGATAAAAGATAAAAGGAAATAAAGTGTAAACCAAAGAAATGAGAAATATATAAGTAGTCTCCTGGTAAGTTGCGCCGCCAGTGGGGGGAAGGTTAGAACGAATCTAGGGCCCCTGTTAGAGACTAGTAATATTATTTTAATTTCTGGCGGCGCCCCTGCTCCTGGTACAACCTGGGGATAAGACCAAGAAGCGCCATCATCGGGAGAACTGAACTATATGCACAAAAGTATTACTCCACATCTGATTTTCAGGGTTTGGCCTAGGCTTCTAACCTCCAGTGAAGGGCAATCTTCAGCTAACCAAGACATTTTGGACAGCGCCGTGCTTCCAGTTTTGTGGACACAGTTTGGAGAAGAACGTTTTCTAATCCAACATGTCACAGTTTGAAAAAGAACGTGACCGTGTCCCAGTACACTAAGCAAGTTCTATAAAGACATGGCTTGATGAGTTTTGTGTGGAAGAACTTCACAGGTTCCATGGAGCCCTGACCTCCCAATCTTTGGGATGAATCGGAAAGAAGATTGCGTCCCTCTAGTTTCTCTCCAGGTCAGACCAATGAAAAACGCGTCTATATATGGTGGACCACCTATCGATATCTATGTGGTACGAATGATATACCATTTAAATTTCCACAAACTTGTCTGCAGGCTGGGCAGGATTACTGGAACTTTTATTTTGAAAGGACGCGTCGCCGTGGCGACCAAAGTTTTTGTAGCTCCCTGGCTAGCTAATGCTGCAGATTGTGTTTTTAACAAATATTTTAATTAACTCCTAACAAACGTACTGCTTGATTGTTGCAGCCATGTGTTTATTGCTGGGTGCAACCGGCGTGGGAAAGACGCTGCTGCTGAAACGTCTGCAGAATATCCTTTATGAGCAGTTAGCACTGCCGTTAGCGGCAGCAGACGTTACCTAAGAAACATTTTAACTAATTTGCTGTTTCAGGGCCTTAATGGAGGAATACTTTCATTAAGATCCTTTAGATATTTATATCAAACTTTGTTACGTTTTGCCTATTAATCATGCCTCAGGCTTATTTAAGTGGTCTTTCTTTAGCTAAAAATACAGCTGTGCCAGCGGAGCGGGGCAGATCTGGGAGAGCCACCCGTTACCTTGCCCACGGTGAGGAATCTCTCGAAAACAGAAGTAGGACAATTAACACCAACATTAGTCTGTAGAGCTGGGGCGCATCTGATTAAGAGTGAGGCGGGCTGGTCTATTTTTGAAAGAATGGTTGGCTGAATGTATTGGAACTAACCAACTGAATCTTGTCCTATAGCCCTTTTGCATTTAATGTCTGCTTTAGAAATAACAAATTGAAGAAGTAAAGAAGTCCCGTAGTGCTCTATTTGACTAGGATGACGTGGAAATCCATTTCAGTTATTACATCTAAAATATTTTTGATAGCAGTCTCTATCCACTACATGTGAGTTTTGTAAAAATACAACAATCATAAACTGCCCTTTTATTTGATGTTTGCGATGCAGACAACAGATTAAACAACAGATTAAAGAGGAATTAAGCAAATTCATCCTTCTTATTGGTCATGTTATTATCTAAATGACTAGGATGATAAGAATTCAAACTCTGAAAGAATCGTAGACGAAAAATCTCTCAGAAGCTACAAATTATTTGTAAACAAATTTGACTTGGTCCTGCCTGTTAAATTTGGTTTACATGCTTAGTATCAGGGATAAAACAAATCCAGGTTAAAAGGTGAAGCTGCTTTTTGGGCCCAATAAGGCTAAATCTCTTCCAAGCTCGAGCTCGTGGTTCTTCTGGACTCTCTCCCAGATGGGACAAATCAAACTGGGGTCTTTCCTCAGTGGGACCATTAATGTCCACCTGACCTCCATCCATCACAAAGATCTTCATATAACAATATAAGCAAAGCATTTCGTTGTTAAAAACACAAGTGTAATTATGTTCAAAACATTTACCTTACAGAAAGTAGATTCCACCCCTATTGAAATAGCTTTTTTTTTTTTTTTGCACAGGTGGGAACAAACCTCACAGATCTCACACTGAGGAAAAGGAAGGTGACCGTCAGAGAGTTAGGAGGCTGCATGGGCCCCATCTGGCCGAGCTACTTCGTAGACTGTACATCAGTTATAGTAAGTGTGGAGGAAACTGTGTTAAAACACAAACATGACTTTAACCCACTGTGTAAAGATGTTTTATAGACAACAACTCGGTGGCCGGTTTATATGTTAAAATGATGTAAGTGATCAAACAGGAATGACTTAATAACTTTTACAGTCAGTGCATAGTAAATTTAGACAGTAAAAAGACACACTTGAGGCACTGTGATTATCTTAAGTGTTCCATATGATGTGATTTTAAGGGGTAAAAAAATGGAATAGTATCCATTCTCATATATTCCAAATGTCTGGTAGAAATGAAGCTATCCTGTGTTTATATCTTCAGTTTATGGTGGATTCTGCCAACATCACACAGATTTCCTCCTCTTGCGTCCAGCTGCTGTCTGTTCTCGCCGCAGAGCCTCTTCAGACGGCCTCTGTGCTTGTGCTGTTCAATAAGAGGTCAGTTTCCTCACAGTGTGTGTATTGAGGGTTGTGCTTTAAACCTGATTGCTCTGAATTACTGCAAATATGTCACACCTTATTCCTTTGTCACCACACTACCGCACTGTAAAAGTGAATTTCAGTGTTAAATAAGGAAGAATTGTAATGGCTTTCTATTATTTTTTCTTTCTAGGGATGTCCCGTGCACCATGTCTCTTGTGGAAATGAAATCGCTTTTCAGGATGGATGACATCATTGCCTCTGCCCCTCAGTTGATCACAGTTGTGGAGCTCAGTGCTCACTCTGGTGAGGGCCTTCAGGAAGTGCTTAACTGGCTGGACTCAACTCAACCTGACTGACATGAACAATAATCTGAAATGATGGTAGTACTGTAATGAACACAACCACACAGGCTATGAAAGCATCTGAGCCAAGAATGATGGGAGATGAAGTGCTGAAAGCATTTAGCAGTCAAAATAAGTGTGATGTGGATTTCTCTCCTAACCAGCTTGCAGTGATCCGATTTGTTAATGCGGTCAGATAAAGAGATTGAGGTGATATTTAGGGCATGTGTTGATTATAATGATGCTGGGTGTGTTCCAAACAGAAAAAAATCATTCCAATGGATGCAGTTTCAAACAGCTTGTGCCAAAAGAAGACTAGACTGAGACCAGTCTTGGATTATATTGCGTTACATTGGTTCAACTCTCCAGTTAAGTGAATGTGTTTGAAGAGGAGAAACATCAAACTGTTCTAGACACCAGCCCTTCAGGACGGGAGCTTCACACCCCTGGTCTACAATGATGCTTAACCAGAAAAGCAGCACTTTCTGACTTAAATGTTTGAAATAGGATTTACTGATTGGTATTCTGAGATTCAGGAAGAACCCAAGGAAGCACATGACACATACCAATGAATTAAAAATAAATATACTATGTCAGAACAAGCATCAGATCAAAGTTGCTATTTCATCCCTATATTTGTTGGAAAACGTCTCATAGCGTACCATACAGCTTCCCCTTCGTACGGTGTTTGGTGCTTTGATACAGTCCGAATTCCACAGTAAAGAATTCCCTTATATGGTCGTTTAGCAGCCAAGTTCAGTGCTTGTTAAAGAAAATAAAAATCAATGCAAGGATTTTGCTTCCAGGTAACTGGCTGCAGTAACAGTGCATCTGTAACACTGGTCGGAGACCCCTGACTGACTGACTGACTGACTGACTGTGTGCGTCATGATCTGGATGAGTTTGTTGGCTAGCATCCATACCGCTCAGCTCATGGACCTCAGTCATCAGCGAGAAGTAGAGAGAGGCAGGAAGGCCTCGGGCATTCTAGACTATTGGTGCAATACTAAGGCAGACCTAGAAAGCTCATAGCAGGATTCGGAGCTAGGCTTGATAATGTGTCGTGAATTAGTTTACATTAATGGTTATTGCAGCCAGCCCCACACAGTGAAAAATTTCAATGAAGGATTAGATCATGAATTCAACCTCCTTGTGCCATTTCTTGTGAAACTACTATAAATCATAGGTTATGGATATTGGAAGACAAGCAGCAGTAGCAAAAAGCAAAACCAGAATGCTATCAAAACAGTTAAGCCAATATAAAACAGTGTAATTAAACAAGGAGTTCCAGTTTTCAACCAATGCTGTGGTTAAATCGTCACTTAAACGCAGGCATTATTACTCTGGCCAGCAAAGCTTATACTGGTTCACACCGGCCCTCAGAGGAATGGGTTCTGACTCTGGTCTTGCTGTCCGTGCATAGATGTGGATGACAAGGGTAGCAGTGGTTGAGGCAGGTTTCCAGGCAGGACCAAGGGTGCCTGTGAGGGCTGGTTGAGGGCGCTGGGTAAGGAGGAAGGCTGGCCGCTGGTAGTCAGGGGCAGAGAGGCACTGTACGGCAGCGATGCTGGAGCAGGGGATGTGGAGCTGGGGCGCATCTGATTCAGAGTGAGGCGGGCTGGTTCATTTTGGAATGGATTATTGGCGGATGGAGTACTCAAACCTAAATAGAAACAAAGTAGACTGTATGCACTGCATTGATGTGTTTGTTTTAGAACTAGCCAACTGGATCTTGCCCTAATACCACGGGCTTCGCCACCATTCATGTCCCCCTCACATTTCATCATTATTTGTTTGGACCCTCCAACATTTAACATAAAATATTAATTCACAATTCATTAATTCACCGTTGAATCTTGAATCTTTCGCAAAAGGATCCAGTCCACTAAATCAATAGGAGTCTTTGCACGCATGCAGCAACTCACCTATCTACCCACCCAAATCCGCCCCCACCTCACATTAAAAATACTTCCAACGCCCCTGCTTATAACCCAGCAGAATTATTAATTGCCATTAACAATGACGTGTGCTCGGCAGATAACAGATTCGTCAGTACCAAAGAGGTCGTCCTTGTCCACTGCAGGTCAACTTGTGCTCTGTTTTACTCCTAAACACATATGTCTAAGAATTCAAACTCTCGGGCTGCGTCCGAAATCGCATATTTCCCTGCTATACAGTATGCGAAACCCATTATGGGAGGTGAGTAGTATTTTCGAATTCATAGTTTGTGAAAAACAGCAGACGAGAGGTACCCTCTTTAGTAGGCATCCGATGGATGCTGCACTATCCCATAAGGCAGCGGGAGAGGCGCCGTCATATTCAAAAATTCTTTTCAAATGTATGTATTGTAAGAAAACGTTCCTTGTGGTTAAATTACACTTGTGGGAAAATGAAAAATAATGCCATGCATTTAATATAAAATTGCTTTTGTGACGACACGCGACATCAACAACAGAGCAGATGCAGTACATCCGAATTCCATTCATACTGCCCTCATTCATACTGTATAGAACGCAGGTAGAGCAGTACGTACAAATTTAAATGTAGTACCTGCACACGTAGTATGCAATTTCGGACGCAGCGTCAGTTTTTACATTTAAAAGAACACTGGAGGGTTTTATCACTCGGAAGCCAAAAGGTATATTTAAATATATTTTGTCACATATGACTTGTTCTCACCTGTTAAAAACGGGTTTAAGTTCTTAGGAGCAGGATTTGAAGGGATCAACGAATCCAGGTTGACGAGCGAGGCCGCTGTTGGGCCCAGGAAGGCTTCTGGGGTACAACAAGCTCGAGGTGATGGTTCTGCTAGACTGTCTCCCAGACGGGATAAATCAAACAACTCAGGACTTTCCTCAGTGCGGCCATTAATGTTCACCTGACCTCCATCCATGGCCTCATCAAAAAGATCGCCATCTAAAAACAAAGGCCAATAGGCAGCAATTTTGAAAACCAGGCAGTTAAATGAATTGTAAATGAATTTCCAGATAATAAACTTTAAGAACGAATTGAGTTATATATGCAGGGGCTAGAGGCGAATACCTGAAGGACTTCCAGGCCGTGGAGATGAGCCTTTGGCAGGAGCAGAAGATGCCTTTTTGTCTGCTGGAGGAGGAGAGAAGGGATCTACTCCAGTGGCAGCTAAAACAAGCCATACAATGACAGGAATAAGGTATAGGATTTATGGTGTAGAATGTTTGTAAAGTAAATAGCTAGTAAGTGTTTTTACCAGTAGGAGGAGGTGAATGCCAGGTTTGATTTTGGAGAACGGGACTGGAGGCATTCTGTGGAGCTTCCCATGGGTCAGGAGGACGCTGCTGCTGGTTCCAGGGCTGAGGCTGAACACTGGATCCCGCAGGGGCCATCCAAGGAGTACCAATACCATGACTTGAGGAGCTAGGTTCTAGGAAAATATGATACCTTCAAAACACTGATATTACAGAGGTGTTGTAGTTTTCTGTAAGGTTTGAAAATGCACTTTGTGGTGGACATCAAACCTCTTACCCAAGGGATCCCATGGGTCGGACCTCAGTGGGCCTGCAGCCCGGGCCTGGGCACCAGCCCCAGTCATGTCCCACGCCGTGGCACCAGGGGGCGCTTCTGGGGCCGCAGCAAAAATATCTGCCAGATCCAACATGGCTGACTGCCAGGGGAGGGGAGAAAGTAGTACTTTAAGACAAGAGAATTTTATGGGTCATCCCTCACCACTGTGTACACTTGAGAATAGTCATACAAACCCTGCATTGGGGTCATCGGGGAAACTGCAGTGTGAAAAGAAACTAGATAAAAAACCCATAGACCACGTCTAAGGTCTTCATAAAGATGAATGATTTAGTGTACCTTTGCACTGCCATACACTTCACAAGATTAAAAGTTAACTTTGAAAAAATTAGATCCAAGACAATATTTGTACATTTTTTGATGTCAAAACAATAATCCTACAATTTCTCACCATTTAGTGTCTTCTTTTTAGGGGTCTATACATTTGCATCTAAACTATAAGCGACACATTTGTAAAGTAGATATAAAGGGTATGGTTTGGACCAAGCCAGATAGAGTTCTGTTTCATACCCCTCCTCCTTTGGCTTCCATTTCTCGTTTACTCTCCTCGAGAGCCTTCTGGAGCAGAGACTCATCTCCCTGGCGACTTCGCTGCTCCTGAAACCCCGCAGATGAAACAGTGACATGTCAGGAGCAGCGGAACGCTCATTAGCACAGCCTCTGTGGCCGAATTCCTACAAACTACATACATGCTCTTTACTGCCAACCAATAAAAGTGCAGCCAGATGTAAAGAGGAGCGCAATGATTCTGCAGGTCAGAGTTGTGAAGAAAGGTCACAACCCAGATGTTCATGACAGCATTAAGCCTTAGAAGACCTCCAATAACGGAGCCATACGCCACATTACCATTACTGAAACAGCTTCAGAGGACCATTCATAACAATTATTGCCAGTTCTGTTCACTGAATTAAACCATATCACATGAACTGAACTTTGAACAGTACATTTTATTATTTTAGTGACTATGTAATTACTTTTCCCTTCAAAATAGGATGCAAGATGGAAGACCCACCTGCTGATGTTCCTCTTTGCTTAGGCTCATGGCGATCTGCAGCTGCGTCTCTTCGTCCATGTCCAAGGCAGCAACAGGAGGGGGACTCTTCTTAAGGAGACAAGTCAGGAACACAATGTTAGGTTAAGACATGACTGTCAAAGTTAAAGTCATGCGTTATGAGGTTTTCTCTCCTCAGACAGGACGTCCAGGCGAAGAGGCGAGCGTTGCCACACCCAGAGGGTTCAGGCCCAAGCACAGATCCGAGCGAATGAAAGACGCCGGCTTCTCTTCTCACTGGGGTGAGAGAGGGATGCAGTGCGAGACTGTTAGTGAAACGAGCAGCATGGATGTGTTAGGAGAATGAGGACACATGCTGCAGTATTGGTCAGGTGATGGGAGGTCAAAGCCAAAGGAAAGGCAAAACATGCAATATTCATGGAATGGTTCAGTGAAAAATCTACTAAATCTTACTAGAATTTGGCCTAGATGTAGCCAGCCAAGACATGTTTGCTGTCAAAAACTTTAAACGTAGAACCAGAGATACGAGGCTCCCTAAAACTTCTCCCAATACACTCCAGCATCCAACTCTTCATTCTAAGTGGTAAAGACTTGAGGATGTGGTTTAGGACACAAGTTTGACTTCTATAAAAATGAACAGTCATAGGTAGCTGTTTTCCACAACACCAGAGCATAATGATAAATAATAATAATACATTTGATTTGAGGGCACCTTTCAAAAACCACTTTACAGAGAGAAAAGACAATAAAACAAGAAATTTAAATAAGTTAAAACAGCAAAACAATACAATTCTCTTTAACTTTCCTTCTGATAAGCCCCGGGTTTCTCAGCCACTGGGCCAGGGGCCACTGATGGGCCTCAAAGGTTTTTGATTGGGTCAGGCCATTGGGCCGCAATTGGTTATTAAATATAATCTAATTTGGCCAAGCGGGCCATGGCTACATGCTGGGATAAATAGGTGGGCCTTAATGTTAAAAAGGTTAAGAAACATTGTGCTAAGTTTCTTTCTTTAAATGGCTGTTGTGTTTGGCTAGACTGTGAGGTTTTATCATTCAGTGTCCTAAACCATATCTTAAAGAAGAGCTGAACATGGCATGACAGTTAGGAGAAGTTTTGGGGAATTTTACAGAAATGATTTGAGTGATTATTGAATCACAGTCTTGGCTGCTCAAACTCATGTGGAGCAAGCAGTAAATATTGTAAATTAGATTTTTCGGCAAATCATTCCTTTAACCGCAAACACAACACGGGCACAGAAACAGGGAGGCCGATGGCAGGCGCCCGGAGGTCAGGGGATGGAGGGTGCAGCAGTTGCTTCTGGCGTCGCAGTACCTTCTGAGTCTCCTCCTTGCTGAGGCTCATAGCAATCTGGAGCTGGGTTTGTTCATCAATATCCACAGCTGGAGGTTTCTAGAGAATATTGGGCATCAAGTTAGAGTGGGGAGTCCAGCTACACCAAGTCCAACTTTGGTGAAAAATCGGATATACAGTTGTTCCCTTACTAGACTGTGCTTTTGAATTTGTTAAAGCTGAGGCCACTTTTGCACAGCAGTTGAAAATACAGGTCTGTCCAGGCCTGTGGTGGTCAGAAGGACTGAGGTCGGGCACCTCAGATTCTGTATCACATACATACACTATGAAACCAAACCCCTTAATTTTACCCCTTAATATAATCTTAATTTTTACCTTAATTTCCAGAAAAGTAAGGAAAATTAAGTGGAAAAGTGCACAGATTAAGGCTAATTAAGGGGTAAAACTACTGAATTTTTCCCTTATTTTTAAAATTTGCCCCTAAATAACTGAGCCTCCTGAAGAAAATGTTTTAAGTTTAGGATTAAGGGGTTTCACACTCACCTTAAATCCACTTTTAAGGTAAAATTAAGGGAATGGTTTCTAAATTAATGGCCACTTAATTAAAATTAAGGTGTGTGGCATATTTTCAGGGGTACATTAAGGTAGAGTTAAGCACATTCTAAGTACATTGTGTTTCATAGAGATAGGTGAGCATATTTAATTAATATATTTTGAACAGTTGTAGAAGTGGAGTACAATAAAGAACCCCCCAGTTCGCAAACAAACTTGAAGAAACTAGTAGCCTGTCATTGAATCTGTTCTGATTTAGTGTTTAAAAGCGAAATCTGACATGCCTTTACAGGCAGGCGCTGTGTGATGTGGCCGGCCTGTGAGCACTTACACACATACACACACACACAGACATAGATCATTTTCCCCAGGCATCAGTATGGGTCTGTGAGCACTGAATCAATGCTTCAGTTCACTCCCATGTTCACTCCCTACAGTGAGATCCGACAGCCTAATTAACAAGCTCCTCCTTTGTAGGGAAACACACATGTACAGAAGATGGGGCCAAAGAAAACTGGAATTGGGAATTCCTCAGTTAATGGGATAGAGATGCATGACTGGAGTTGGTGAACACGCAATGTGTGGGATGGAAAATTCATGGGTTTCATGTGTTCAGACATTCATAAAGCTGAGTCTGGCTGAGAAGAAATCAGACATTATGTACGATAAGTGCATCAGTAGTTAATACATCGCTATACCTAAATTATATCTGATAAACTAAAAGTAATTTTAAACAATTAGCTTGTGCGTCAATATTGTCCCAATACCACACTATGTCCAAGCCCGAATATTCTGGTCGTCTTTGTATGTATAGATTGCTGAAGGATTAAAGGCCTTTCTAACACTTTAACTCTAAACAAAGAAGGAGAAAATACATGTAACATGCAGAAACTCACAGCAGCTGAGAAGAGCACACCCTAAATAATGCATGGCATTTGCTGATTCACATGGATGACACATAGCAGACTAGGAATGTGGTGCGTGATCTGCCTTCATAGAAACAGAGCTGATGACCCTTCCACTATTTTAACCAAGGTGGGGCACAGGCTTCACTAATTGTTGTCTTGTCCTGTTTTGTTGCCCCTCTGTGTATTTATCTCTTGCCCTCTTTGTGTATTTTGTCCTGCCTACACTGTCCTGCGGTGTTTATTTTTGTTTTACACCACAGTCCTGCAGGAATGTTGTTTCAGTGATACACCAATGTCCTGCAGGAATGTTGTTTCAGTGATACACCAATGTCCTGCAGGAATGTTGTTTCAGTGTGTGCTGTGAGTTCACCTATTTGACTAGACTCCATTCTCTTTTTAACACTGATGCCTGATTTGGGGGAGGCGTGGCCCTTGCATAATTTGCAGATCCCAGCACAACTTTTAAGGCCAATGAATATGCAGCCGAATCATGAAAAAGTTCTAATAATCCTTTTAAATTCTTAAAGGGATAGTTCACCCCAAAATGAAAATCTAATGTTTATTTGCTTACCCCCAGGGCATCCAAGTCGAAGGTGACTTTGTTTTCTCAGCAGAACACAAACGCAGATT
>JBBKCR010020564.1:0-12106 GCA_037577295.1 Ladigesia roloffi | reverse complement strand
AGATAGGACTAGGTGGAGACAGATGATTCGCTGTGGCGACCCCTGAAGGGAAAAGCCGAAAGAGGAAGAAGAAGATTTGTTGTCTTTGTTCATTGTTCAGCTGAGATTTGTGTCTTGTGTTTTGTTAAGTGATTGGTTCTTAGAGAGCTTTCATATTTAAGTTCTTTGTGTTCAGGTTTTATTTGCTGGTCAGCTATCTCTAAGCCTCACTGTAACCTTGTGTCTAATTTTTGTTGGTTGAATTTGAGTTACCAGGCCCTTGAGCCTCTTTTGTTTCAGTATTTGCCTGTATAGTTTCTGTGTTTTTGTTTATTAAATAATCCATCTTGCAATCTGCTCCTTTGCACCTTGCCTCACTTCCCTGTGCACTACCAACTGTGACAGATTGACCAGCCTCCAGAGGTGAAAGCATGTTCCAGACCCCCAGGCTTGGGGGAGCTTTTGGGTTGTTGAGCTGAAGAGCAGTTGGTTGCCCCCACAGTGGTCAGGGGGCTAGAGTCAGCTTTCATGAGAGTGCAGTGTGCCCGTGCCCGCAGTACCGCTTGCTACAGGGAGTAGCAGTGCAGGGTGGTTCAGCCTACGGTTGCTCTGAGGCTCCCTCAATGGAGCAGGCTGGGTGGATCCCCGTTCTGCAGAAGGAATCTGCGGTGACGCCGCTGATCCCCAGCCCTTAGCTTGGTGATTGCAGCTCCGCAGAGGCACCTGGATTCTGCTGTGTGAGGGGAAATCCTCCCATCTGCTGCAGACACTCAAAGAACCTGAGCCTACCCCCCACCACTCCCACACTGAAAGGTTGAGCTTTGGAGTGCACGGAGCACTCCAGTTTCCTGGATAGCTCAGACGTACGGTTCCCACCCTGGAGTTCAACAAGCTTCAGCGTGGGAAGCTCTGCAGATTCTTGAACAGCAGCAGGGTCGTGGGCTCTGATGCCTGAAGGATGGGACGCCGTCCCCCAAGCCTGAAGCCAAGCAAGCCCCCTGCCTGCAGGAAGCAGGTCCTCAAAAGGGATGTGGGCTCCGATGCCTGCAGAAAGGGACACCATCCCCCACGCCTGAGGCCAAGCAAGCCCCCCGTCTGTAACCAGGACTGGATGGAATCCCAGGAAAAGGAGGGAGTCAAGCCTGGAAGGGACTTGGAACCCCCCCTGGTGCTGTGGAACAGTGCCCGTGGTGAAGGGGAGAAATGTGCATGACATTTTTGGGTGTAAAGGTGATAGGGGGTCCACTTAGCGGACGTATGGGAACCACACTGTCTCAGCCAGCCACAGGGCAGCTAGTCCAAGCAGCACCCATGAGGGGAGGAAGCAGGGAAATTTGTCTTGTACCGCCTTTTGTTTTTTTTTGTTTTTTTTAGGCTCCACAGCTGGAACAGATATCCAAGTTAGCAGTTTATGTACAGAAGATCTGTCAAGATAAAAAATATTTACTCTGAATACATTAAACATTCTCAATATCGACTAAATAAAGGGCAGCTGAAATTGGATAATTATTTTATAACTTAAAAAACACTTTTTTAAAATCAATTTACAGCTAAAATTGCATCACCAACAGCAAAAGAAATCAACATGATCCAGCAGGGTGTAGCTCCCCATGACCCAGAAGTAGGATGGAAGTACTGCCATATAATTATACTTTACAGTACATAGTCCACTGTGTACATTTTCACACTTCAGATTCTGTTTATGCTTGTCCATGTTTGTTTATGCTTGTTCAAACTTGCATTTATTTGAATCATTTTCTACATTTTTTTAATATTTATATTTTTGTTATAATTATATTGCTCAGACTATAATGAGCCAGTTTACATTATCGCTCGTTTTGAACATGTCCATAGATTGTTAAAATTCAGATAAAGATACATTTTCCCCTGTAGGTTATACACTACTTTTTCGTTTCACTATTTTAAAATAATACTAAAGTTTCTTTTTTACTGAGGAGTTACTGTATGTGTATGTATAGTCAGTGTTGTGATTTATACCATGAAGGTTCTAGACTGGTGTAACAAACTGAGAGCCAGGGAATTATTTGTCGAAGCATTGGTTTGGACAAATGGTTGGGACTGAGGCAGGGTCCTGTCTGGTGAAGGTCAGAAACAGGTAAAAATGTATCAATGGCAGCAGAGACGTAATCCAAAAAACAGTGTGGAGTTGCAACCAAGGATATAACAGAAATGGAACAGAAGAGTAAACCTGGACATGGAGCATGAGATTAGCAACACGAGTCAGAAACCTTCTTACAAACCTTCTCAGTTTGCAAAGTCTTTAAAGAAGTCCTGGCATGAGGACAAGGGGACATGGCAGAAAAGGCCCGTAAATAGCAGCTTATTTCATGGCAATATAACAAATTTCATGCATTTTTGTGCTAAATCATTAAGAAAAATATATAATTTAAATTGTAATTTATTTTGTAGCACAAATATTAATGTAATTTCAGTCACATTTCTATATCAAATATAATTATGGAGAGAAACACAATGAAAGGTATCTTGGGAGGCTAAAAGTCTGTACTGAAATGCAATTGGTTTGAAAGTAGCCAATCTGAGAGCTTTATTTATATCTCCTTGCTGCTGATTGGCTGCTGCCCTGTGAGGCTGCTGTCCAGGATTTCTCCCGTGGAGCGCCTCGAGTGCTCTTGTGGTTTTTTGTTTTGTTCTTCTTAAAGACCTGTGAATTAAAATAATATATAACTGTATTTACCTGTTTTACCGAATTACGTATTACAGTACAGTCTATACAGGGGTATTTACAGGTATTGGTATTCACGGTCTAGCACTTCAGAAGTTCAGTGTAAAAGTGTACAGTACAGATACAGGTTTACATTACATTTTTTTAAAGGGTAATGCATTAAACTGAGTTTAAAATGTAATTAAAGTGTTTTGGGAGCATATTTGCAGGCACGTTTTTGCAGGTGTTTGCTCTAAAAAAAAACAAACAGGCGTTTTCAGGAATTTTTTACCACATCACAGCTCATGTTGGGTGAGTACTGGAGGCTGCCTTTTCAGAAAGGAATAATGAGCTGATGCTAGAGGTAACAGTGTTGCTGTTTATGATGAATAATTGTCTTGACTTTTCTCCTTAGTGAATTAGAAACATCATTCTAATTTTCAGCCCAGTTGGTGAGAAAGTCACACTTCTTAATCACATACTTAACAGCATGTTCTTGCTCATTCTAAAGGCATTTATGTTTTGTAATAGAAAGAGTTTAATATAACACACACTCTCAGAAACATGCACAGAACAGTCCTATTATAACAGCCCTGTTCAAACTTAAAATCACTTTCACTGAACTGTGATATGTTAGTATATCAAGGCAGTGATGAGTTGCCATGGTGTTTTCATGAAATATTCTGGTGCATTTTGTGTGTGGGAAGCTGTGAACTTCATGACCTTCACACATACACACATCATAACTCCTCCAGTCACGGGCCCTCTGCTCATACCCTGTGCTTCCAGAGAATTGTCTGCTGAAAGGTTGGGACATCCTGTGTTAATCAGAAGGTGTGTCTATAAAAGCTGCATTCATTTATGTGTTTACCTGTCATGGACAGATGACTTGGCACTATTCAGAACCTCCCCAGTGCCAGGTGTGCCAGTGTACCTTCCACTGGCACTAAGGAAACAGATGGTCCTCTGGGCTGCCAAGGCCCTACTCAGCAGCAGGTGTGTGTGGTGTATGTGTGTGAATATGCGTGTATGTGTGTGTGGTGTATGTGTGCATGTGTGTAAAACTGCAAAATTATTACTTATGTGCAAATTTTGCAAGCCATCACTCTAACACTGCTACGAATTTGCAGTACAAAAAGTTAGATGACGAAAGCATGTTTTAAAGCAACATCAGTACACAGTGACTGTGCCACCTTATCCTTCTAGACACCATTTATGTTTGAATTCGGTGAGACAGTTTAATAATCAATTCAAATCGACACAGTTTACACGTGCGACTAAGACATGGCTTGTGCTTAGTTTACTGATTCCGTTTTGTGTTAGTAGTGTGTGGGGTTTAAGTGGTATAGCCTTCCATTATAAGTTGGTTAACTTGGTCTTTTATCACACACACACCAAATTAAATGCACACACCACAAACACTCACAAACACACACACTCACACACACCCACATAGACACAGACATACACATACAGTCACAATCACACAGTCAGAATCTCACACAAAGTTACACAGACCCACATAGACCTGTCAGACCTGCACAAGCCTGGTTTCTCATCCCCCATCCTTGACAGTCACACTTATAGTGTGATATCAGACTTTACATTTTTTACCTCTTTAAAAAAAGAGCAGCCATTTACACTGTGTGAACATTGCATGATGACTTGTATGATGACATGACAACAGTGTATGTCAGCATGTCAAAACATTTTACATATTCCAAGGCTTATATGCAGGTGTGCACATAACCTGAAAAAATGCTGCAGCACGCATTTGCGCGCCTAAGATTTTGTGGAGGACGGAAGACATTTCTGGAGCATTTTAAAGATGTCCAAGAAGCTCCATTAAGTAATTATTTTGGTGTTCCTCCGCCTCGGAGTCGGAACCGCAAAAGAAAAGGGTATTCGCGGAGAAGTGGCTGCAGGAGGTCGGCTTCAAACAAATGATGAACGCACATAGATGTGGTGCAGATTATACCGTAAAAATCCCCCCTTAGCAGACAAAAACAGCCAGCGCCTTTTACACAGGCACTAAAAACTTTGTTCCTACTGTGAGTTGGGTTAAGAATTAAGTGCATTAAAAAATGTGCGGACCAAGCAGCAACCATGTTGCACCCTTCTTATAAGCATGCAGCCAAATAATCAGTAATAAAAACAGTAATAAAAATTATTACAAAATTTAATTGTTGCGGAAAAGTCACCATTTATTATTTTTCATATGATGCATTATTTTTCTTGAATATTGTTTCATTAATTTATCCGTTTTACTGTTATAATGTCTCCATTTCACCTTGTTTCTTTTATTCTGTGTCCAGTGATATTCCTAGTTTACAGGGTCATGTTGACTCTTAATGATAATGTCTTAGTCAAAATGTTCTAATGTTTATCTGAAACTCTGTCCTGCGTGAGACTCTAGAAGGCCAACTATTGTAAACAGGAGATTTTGGGTTGCTATGGAGACTGAGGTCGTAAGAGTAGTGACGTCCTGCTCAGTCTGCAGTAGTGACAAATAACTTTGTCCAATGGACTTTTGACATCTCCTGATGGGTCTTCTAGAGTCTATGTAATTCAGGGTATAAGATATGATGTTCTGTGTGAAGAAGTGGGAGAACAGGTTTCGGACGGGGAGACTTTCCGGTGTCTCTGAGTCTTTATCCTGACCCCATCTGCAGATGTTCCAATAAATCTTTCTTATGATTAAATTTGAGCAAATAGGACTGTTGTTTTTTTCGAGTTTCTGCACACATTGAGGGCATCTCTTGTGACTGGCAACAGTAATGAACCCGTTTATCATTATGTTTACGTTTATGGCATTTAGCAGACACTCTTATCCAGAACGACATACATCAGTGCTCAAGTACATCTATTCTTCATACAATTAATGCACTTGTTTAATGATGCTGTTCAGCTTTATACGTTAATGTCAAGTAAACAAACTTTATTATAACAATGTTGCATTTTCATGGTTTACCTAGAGACCAGTCTAGCCATGACTCACCTGGGGACTTTTGTGATGCAGTAAAGGAAAAGTCAGATTTATGAAAACGTGTACATGCACACCTGCAAGCAAGTTCATCTTTATACATCGCACCCTTCTTGGGAATGTTCGCACGTGGATTTGCCACACGCTCCGCCCTCGACACGCCCCTGTTCAACCACACATGGCTAATGCAATTCACCTCATTTTCAGCAAACAGTGATTGTTTTACACGTGTCCAAATGATTGTGATAATCACGGCCACCACTCATCCATTTACATTTAAACAGCTGCGGCGCATAGTGTAGATTAAATTAAGAATCGTGTCGAATTATGTATTTTACTTATAGATTTATTTACTTTTATACATATACTAATGCTAGTACTCAATAGCACAAGGAATTATTATAAATGCACTAATATATTATCTGAGTAAACTTTTATATTTGCTTATTTTTAACAAAGAGAGCATATTTGTAATATGTGTGTGAAGATGGTACCTGGGTGATTGGTACCACATTGGGGACACTAGAAGTCTTAGAATTTGAACCTACAGCCTTCTGATTGTTGGGGCAACTCCCTAACCACCAGACCATGAGCTGCCCCCCGGTTTAGTTCATCTGGTCACACTATCTGTGGCAGTGGATGGACCTGAATGTGGGAAAGGAGACCAGTGTAGCGTGGTGGATGATCCCAGTCGCGGAGACAAACCAGAGGGCTGGGGAACCACGCGCTTTGCTCTGAGAACGCTCCAAGCAGAGAGGAGATTCCCACCAAGGAATCCTCGATCTCGGACGCACACAGAGAGGGTAGATAGAGGGATGGAATTGGGGGTGAAGTACTCATGGTACCTCAAGACTAGAGATGAATTGGGATGCGTATGCATCTGAATGAACCCTAATGTCTGGGTGCTGGGTGCCACCTGATTTCCTGTTTGTGTACCCCCTGCGTGTTACTTCCGATGACCCGTGACCTGGTGCGTATGACAATCTGACATTCTAAGACTTAGGAAAGGATTTTTTTTATTTACAATGAAAATATTCACAGAAGTTTTTGAACATTACATGTCACATAGTTATTAAGTTATTTGATAGTATAAAAATAGATTTGGCCAAAAAAATTGCACATCATATTCCTGAGAACTCTGCAGTCTTTCTTTCCAATGTATTCTGAAATGTCTCCTGATTTGTGGCAACATCTTCACACACCAGCCAGAGGAAAACATGGTCCTACAATACCAGTAATACACACTTCTCCCTCCTCCCACCAGACATTTTAGGAAATATTTCATGGTATGCAAGGAAATGTGAAATGAAATGTGATTCAAATGTTTCCTTGCTCCTCACCCATTACTAATACCAACACAAAGGATATTTTCACAGTGATTACACCTAATCAATCCCTCTCCTCATGACAGACAGTGATCAATTCACAGAAATAAATGATTGGGGTTGATCAGAGCTAAAAGACAGGAATAACGCAAATGAAAAGATGATTGAAGAGAAGGGAAGGTGAAGGAGAAATAAGAGAGAGATGAGAGAGAGAGATGAGAGAGAGAGAGAAAGAGAGAGAGAAAGAGAGAGAGAAAGAGAGAGAGAAAGAGAGAGAGAAAGAGAGAGAGAAAAAGAAAGAGAAAGAGAGATTGTGCTTCCAGGCATTCATTCCATCAATTTGTCAACAACCAGATCAATATTCCCTCAATCTGTCTTGTAATAGCATGACCTTAGACTCAGCTGCACAACTAATCAACCATTAATACACACTGACACAGAAATGCAGAGAATGCAATCATCCATACAGCTCTGTGGAACACACACCGCAGCAGCATGTGAATGCATGCACACACACCTCTCTGATATCTGTGGTGAATTGTGACCCTCAGAGCTGTGCAATAACAAGACACTTTAAAATAATCTGTTCGGAATTTCCTTCTATTGTCTTCACTACATGTATGTACACGCACACACAACTTTCTTTAGAGGGAAGAATATGATTGGTGTATTGAGTCTAGTGACCCAGTGGTTAGAGAATTGGCCCTGCATTTATAAGGGTGTGGGCTTGAATCCCAGCACTGCTCAGTGTCATTGGTGAGGTCCCTGTGACCAAGGTACTGACCCCAGACAATACTCCCAGACACCCCACTTTGGTGGCTGCCCCCTTCTAGAGAGAAAGTATTTAACAGACAAATAATCTCTTTACATTTGTAGTGATACAGCCAAAAGCAAAATAAATCAGATTTATGTGAAATTAATTGGAAATGCAACCAATAACAAGTAGCAAACTTTCAAAGCAAGCTGTCATCGCCGTTAAAGGACAGGAGTTTTTTATAGAGCTCTACTGTAAAACATATACAAGTTTGGTGCATGTCTCTTCACTAAAAGGAATGCTATCGAAATTCGTTGATGTGAGAAAAAATGGAGCTGCCTTTTATACAGTAGATCAGGTCCAGGGGACCAGGCTTAAAGGGGCCATGACGGGTCCATTTTACTCAGTGCCTCTGGGTTTGTACAGAGCAGGAGTTGGAGCCTCTCAGGAGTGTTGTGAATAATGCAGTTCCAGGCTGAGTGCAGCGGTCAGTCACACACAGCCGCAGAACTCCAGCGATGAAAGATTCAGGGTCATCAGAGACACAGCCAGTTCTGTTTTCCTTTTCTCTCTGAACTTTTTTGTTTTTCATTTATTCAGATTTGGTGTACACTGTGTGAAAATGCAAACTGACTTTTACACAACAATGATAATAGATTACAATGATAATATACTTACAGAAACGGTCCAAAGTGACTTGAAATATAATCTGTTTACATGAACATTTCTTGATAAAGCGCTGACAATTTGGGTTGAAAAGGGGCGGGAAATTCCTGGTAAATCTCCAGGTAACATTCTCTGGGAACTGGTGTGAAATACATCCACACATTGGGTGGTTTATGTGGCATTTGTCTGCTAAATAGGATGACAAAAAATACTTTAACAAGAGGGATACGTTCATGGATTCTTTTCATAATCAATGAGCACCAAACTAACAGCTTCAACAGCAGTGTGGAAGGCTCCAGTTACCCTTGACTGCCTGAATCTTACTATGAATACTGTTGATAAAAAATAGGAGAGCAATGTACTTTTATATCAACATCTCTATGAGTGTGAAACCATTGCATGCCAAATTCATACACAAGCACCGCATTCTGCTTTATGAAGTATTACTGATCACCTGAAACTTATTTAATGAGGAAAAGTATAAAAGTATAAATCACTGCTGTAATCAACACTCTCCTCTCACAATTAGACCAGCTGGATGCTGAAACACTACTAAAAGTTTGTCCAATGTATTCATTGGCTTTTTTAAAGAATAAACAAGAGATTTGTTGTTGTTGTTGTTTTATTCAAGTTCTGTAAACGCTGCATCATTTATCTTATTTTGATGTTTTGTCATTTCTTTCAAAATGGCTTAAAAAGAACACCATTTTTATTTTAAAATGAGGAGAAATATTGTCAGCAGTTCTTAAAAACTAAGGCAAAGCCGCTCAGTCCAATAATTGCAGCTACAAAAAAAATAAAACTGTAGAAACTGAACAGTTTTGCAGCGGTCTCTTACTTTTTCCAGGGCTGTATGAATTACTGACATTAGTCATTAATAAGCTTTTTTGTCCACTTATGTATGAAATGTATTTTTAGGGTCAGATTTGAATAAATAAAGACGTGATTTATCTTGATTATCTACACAAAACAAGGTGATTAATCATACTTAGTCACGTTAATCCTTTGACAGCTCTAATTATAATGTTATTATTCACATTTCTGATGAGCATACTGTGTTTTTTTCCTGAACCACTTTATCACTCTAGAGAAGAACTGTGACAGTAAATGAGAGATTTGAGTATGAAAGTCTAAACAAATACATTTCTAAATACCCTTCATATTCTGTGAAACTTCGTACCACCCAAACATTATCCACACAGACATGAATTTTATACACTAATGTTTCTGTAGGGAACTAAACTACTTCTCCTGTGGTATTGCTGAAAGAGACGTTGTGGTGATTTTTGTATATTTTGCATATTGTGAACAGTATTACCTGCTATACTGGGGGTGTAACGGTTCACAAAACTCACAGTTCGTTTCGGCACAACTCAGTGGTGTCATGGTTCGGTATGTTTTCGATACAGCAAAAAAAAAGCCAGATAATTTACAAAAACTTTAATTATGAAACATTAAAAAAGGAAGATTGTTTTTTAAATTTAGTTTAAACAGTGATGGAGCTATTCTTTACCCACCTTCTACGGTTACATTTCAGCAGCAATTCAAACAAAACCAAAAAGCTCCTGAAAAAAATACACTAATTTAATATTGTAGTAGTTATAAACTAATGTTTTTTTTGTCCACATTTTCTTCAGACAGCACAGATCTGCTTAGTGTGAGAACGGAACTTTTTCAGGAAACCTGGAAGTACGCAATCGTGGGGTAAACTAAGTTCCTGTCAGGTGTCAGTGCATTAAAACCCTGAGATCAGAGAAAATGGAGCAGAGCGTGTACACGACTAGTCTAACAGATTACAGACCCAGGGCTCCTTGGAAGATTCTCGCTGAGCCCTGTTTGATATGAAGCTGGATGGAGACTCCTGCTCGTCCCGCTCGGAATGTCCGTGCACATCGACCGCAGCGCCGGTTCTCCGCAGAGGAGAGCTTTGCCAGTCCCATTCGATTTGCCTTGGGGAACTTTAAAAATTTCGCGTTGTTACGTTTTTTGTGCGCCCAAGCTATGGGGAGAAATGTAGCGTTAGACACGGAGCGCCTTTTAATCCTCTCCGGCTCCGTTAAAGACAGACGCGTCTTTTACTGCTCCCCGGTTCTAACGGGTTATGGCTAGTAACTCCGGGGACTAGAATGGTGAACGAGGGGTCGTTGGAAAGGCCTCTGGAGACCTTTGGTGTGTATTGGCGCTTGTTTTCGCCACTCTGACATATTGTGGGGTTAATGTGTGAGTATCTCCAGTTCTGGGTGGAGGACAGCTTCGTGCTTTGACTCCTTGGAAAGTTCTCATGGAGCTCTATCTAACCCTGAAGTTTGGCGGAAATCGGTGCTTGCACCGCGGAGCTACGACGCATGGAGCTTCAGGGTTAGGTAGGGCTCCATGGAGACATTTCCAAGGAGTCAAAGCACGAATCTATCCTCCACCCAGAACTGGAGAAACTCTCACATTAAACCCCACCAAGATGGGTGGAGACTTAACAGTCAGATTGTGGTTCAAATAGACCTTTCCAACAAGCCCAAGCCTGAAGCACTTGGGGCCGGAGCTATGACGCACCAAGCACGTCTGAATTGTTCGGTTTGTGTTGAGTACCGAACCGAAAGCCTCGTACCGAATGGTTCAGTACAAATACACGTACCGTTACACTCCTATGTTATACATATTCGAGTTTGAGTAGTCTCCCTCTTGTTAAAGTAAAAAATCGTCCCTGTCTGACTGTGTCTGTGCTCCAAGGCCGAGCGAGGTGACAGCTCCTCATTCTGCTTCCTCTCTCTCCGCTTTGCATCCATCCACGGGACAGATTTAGGACACAGCGGCCTGGCAGTTCTGCCTCTCAGGGTAAAATCCAACTCCATCCTTTTTTTTACGGACACTTCTTCACCGAAAGCCCCGCCTGTCCACACACAGATGTGTGCACACACGCACACACATACTCACACAATCACACACACGCTAGATGTTTAGCGTATAGTATGATACATGTTTATCAGATGTTCATCTTAACATATGTGTATATATATAATGTGTGTTTTCATCATATATGTTTGTTTACAGTATATATGTTTATACTCTATGTACAAATAATACTTCCATACATGTATTTGTTTTTTCCACCATTAGAAATAAAAATATGTATTTTGTATTCAAATTGTAGTTTTATTTTTTAAGTTGTGAAAGATGGGGAATCAAATTCTGGCCTATAAACAGAATTCTGATTCAGATTTTAGGCCATGAGTGCTACCTGCTCCTTGTCCAGCAGCCCGGTTAAAGAATGGAAGTGAGAGACAGAATGAGCAATGGGAAGTGATGCAGGGAGAAAGAGGGAGAGAGGGGAGAGAATGACAGAATGAAAGACGGATTGAAACAGCTGAGGAGAGTCAGAAAGGGGCTGCATCCGAAACTGAAGGCAACTGTCTCAGTGCCATGCTGTCTAATTAGGCTCTATTGTGACGAGAGCACCTGCGACCGAATTGTGTCCGAGACAGTTTTGTTTGGACATGACTGGGTGCCTTTCTGGCTCAGAATATTGCCTGAGGTGTTAGTTTAAGACGCTTGCGAGTAAGAACGACTAAATATTTTATCAGAAGTGCCTTTTGTTTACACGGTGACGGCATTTTTGGGGCTTGAAGACGCAAAAATCTCAAACCGCCCTCGAAAGTGGAAAAGTTGAAGACGCTCCGGCGTAGCGTTTCCGTTAAACTGGCCAAGACGCAAAACTGGCTCAG
>JBBKCR010020545.1:0-12107 GCA_037577295.1 Ladigesia roloffi | reverse complement strand
CGTCCAGCATCCAGCGCGGCCGTCGGATGTTTAGAAAATAGAGCTCGACTCCAACTGACGATCCAACCCAGTTGGATCGCCCATACGACGTCGTATCATGTCGATCCAACTGATCCGACATGCTGGAGCAGTATCAGTATGAAATCAGGCTTCAGTCTATCTGAAGAAGTTACCAGTACCGCAGTGGTTTACAGTAACCAGCAACTACCAGATCAGTAAAGAATACATTGGACTTGGAGCAACACGGTGAGAGATTAGCGTCTTGCAGTCGAGGCATGACACGCCCTTTGGTGTATTACTGCAGATTAACCACTGTTGAGGACTTTTGGTATAAGATTATTAACCGATTTTCATGATTTTATGCCTAAATGTTTATCTACATGCCACTAAGACAGCATCAATTTTGCTGCAGATGAACTATCACACAAACATACACTATATGGACAAAAATATTAGCACCAACAAGCACACTGCATTCAGATACACAGACTTTAATATGGAGTTTGTCCCCCTTTGCAGTTATAACAGCCTCCACTATTCTTAGAAGACTTTCCACAGGATTATGAACTTTATATTGGAATTTATGCCCATTCATTCTGTAGAGCATTTATGAGGTCAGACATTGATTTTGGATGGGAAGACCTGTCTCACAATCTCAGTTCTAGTTCATTGGATGGGACTGAGGTCAAGTTCTTCCACACAGAACTCATTCATCAGAATCCAAAAAAGTTCTTCCCGAACTGTGTTGAACATGAACATCCAAAATGTCTTCAGAAGCTGAAGCATTAAGATTGCCTTTCACTGTAAGTAGGGGGACATCTGATTTCAATCGTTAAGAGGTATATCTCAATACTTTGGTCCATATTTCTTGGAGACATCTGATTCCATTTACCACCACTATAAAGAAATTTAAGTCTCTAGAATGAACCGTTTCAAACCAAACTCACTGGTGAATCTCTCACTTCAGACTAAATGCAAAGTGTGGTGTAACATCACTGGTGAATCCGTTTAAACCCGTGTGTTTAGATGATCTGTCATGGGAATTACCTCTTTTCTAATGTTGAGGCAAAATGGCCAGGCTCTGTCCACGACTCAAATGTTTAGAGCATCCTCACTGGCACACAGTTTTGCAGAAGGCAAGAGAATATTATAGCAAACACTTTCACTGAATTTGTATATATTGAAATAAATGAGAGATAGTCCTCTTAACATCCAAGCAAATCGTTTTAAAAAGATTTTTTACATACTACTACAATAACTTTTTCTTTTAAAGGCAGACACCAGGTGACATTCCCTACTTGTGCCACAATTAACATTTCTATTACAACAAAACACGTTAAAATTAATTATGGAGTGAAGTGAGTAACTACTACTTATTATTTCAAACAACATAGCTCCTTTGCTTTGTGACCCGTTCTCCCTTGTCACAGGATATACATACAATTTCTAAAAGAAATCTGCTACTGTCTTTGGAAAGGGAGAAGCTGGACATTGAACACTAAGGGCTTCTGATAAAGAATAATCTGCTATAATGGTTCCGACGTCTTTGTCCTATATGCAATATTTTGCCAGGTCGGCAGTCTGGCTTTATTGAAGGCTGTAGTATTTTCTTTCTTTGCTATAATGTCTTTGTATTCTTAGTATAGTTCCATCTGAAGCCGCTCTCGTTTTGCCCTCGTTCCGCGTCATTTCATCTACGTCTAGGCCAACCGTTTATTTGGGCTTCTTATATATCTAAGTGAGAGTCTGCAAGGCTGTCTGGAATTAGCCTTGATTGGAAAAGTCACAACTGCGTTAGTGGAACGACTGGAGACTTGATTGGGAGATGGCGCTTGTTTATGCGCCGTTTTCCGGATAAATCTAGCTTTCTCGGATAAGAATACTTTCGTGGAATACCCCCTGGATCACTCTCTTCACAACTCAACTCTTGTTTAACAACGACGGATGCACCACCCAATAGTATATTCCTGCACAACCGGAGAGGCTGCATTTTCAGGACCTTAGTTTTTTCCTAACAGCGCCACCTACCGAATGGGAAGATCATGCACAACCGGAGAGGCTGCAGTTTCAGGACCGCATTTCTAGGACCCGAGTTTTTTTTCCTAACAGCGCCACCTACCGAATGGGATTATATAGCGGAGACTACAGTTTCAGGACCGCATTTCCATGACTGTGTGGTTTATTTGTAATGTTTATATATAATGTTTGTACATAATGTCAAAGTTGTTTAATCTCAGGACCTTTTTTTCAATTGTGACAAAAATGCATCAGATGTTAAAGTGTTTAATACCTGCTTTGAGTCACAATTTTAAAATGAAAACAAATAGAAATGAAACATGTATTTAAATCTTTACATATGTTTACACAAGGTGGAGTACCTTAAAATACTTTTCTACGTTTCTAGAAAAATACTGCATATTTATCTAAGTAGGTAATTATTATGGAAAATAAAGATGCAATCAAATGGGATCAGCATTTGCAGGCAATAATTTATGGCAAGAGTTTAAAGGTTGCAGAGAGGCAAGACACAAAAAAGATTCAAAAATGCATGTTTATTTTTACATTTATATATTATATATACATATATATATATTTTTACACACATTTTTGCAATAACAATGCAACAGCACAAAACTGACACCCCTCCCCCTTTTCCATTAGTTGCTGTACAGAATGGCTGTAGGTTTTAACTTCTGTGGGTGTGTGTGTGAGAGAGAGAGAGAGAGAGAGAGAGAGAGAGAAAGAGAAAGAATTAAATTAGACATATTTGCTTTAACTGTAATATATATTTCTGTTTGAACATTTATGCAGCGTTGGGAGAACGAAACACAATGATGATGTTACTGACATCTAACCTAACACAAAACTAAGTATATAAGAGCAATACCCACCAAATGAATGGTCTCCCTTCGTTCCTCAATTGTTTGTTGATACTCTTATTAAATTATTCACTGAAATAGTTATCAGATAACAGTCACTATTGGGTTAACATTAATATCAGTAACAAAAAGATGAAGTCGGCATTGTGCAAAAATAAATCATATTCTACTCTGACCTGTCATGATAATCTGGTCCAGAAAGGAAGACCTGCTCAGGATTGTGCTAGGACAAATTTCTTAAGCCAGCCAGGGCATATACGATCACTTATGAAAAAACATGTTTGGTTTTTTTTTCTACAATAAGCCTTTCCAAATCCATCATATTGGTCATCACTTCATATTGGCCAGACATGTTAGAAATGTACACGATAATGGATAAGGCCTGCAGATTAGGCCTAAATACAAAAACAGCCAAACATCTCATTCATCACTGCAAAACAACAGGCTGATTACACATATTGTGGTGCATCAGCACAGTTTAATTATGAAGTTTGATTTATATTTAGCTAATGTAGTAAAACAATGAGTATTAATTTTGACACTAATACAGTAAAATACAGGTAAATCTGAAACACCACATCTACATGCTTTTATCACCTTTATGATTTGATTCATGTGCTCGCTAGATTCACTTGTTATTGTCAGTAAGTCAACAAGGTTTAATTAAACCATGTCTGAGTAATTTATAAAACTTGAAAACAACTTCGAAAAATCGTGGAAGTTAATTATTAATTCATAGTTAGCAGCTCTCACTTTAGCTGTGTTAACTTTGCATCCTTTTAACATTACAAAATAAAACTGAAAACCAGTACTTATACGTGGGTTGCTGTCCATGTCGTTGTCGTCCATCTTATATTCATTAGTGCGCCCTTGGTGAGCCATTTCGGTAGCTGGACCTGTCCCTAAAAAAACTTGGGTCCTAGACATGCGGTCCTGAAACTGCAGCCTCTCCGGTTGTGCAGGGACATCCTCCTCGCACCACCACCTTGTGGATGTGATTCACCCACCCGTTTTCAGGTGCTCCCGCTATTGGTGGGCTGATTAGGAGTTTGACACGCTAGCCAATCCTAACAAAATTTGGTGGAACGAGATTAGCCAATCTCAGCCATAGGAGGGCGGGGCTTTCCGGAATACGGGTGCGAAAAGGAATAAGCGGCCTCGTTTCCGTGGCTCTGTCCTGCTAACGGTGAGCTAGCATATAGATTCATAACAGAGGGGCTCGTTTTGTGTCTTGTTTGTTTTTAATTAAGCTTTTTGTGTTAATTTTCTTTTTATGAGCTAACCGGCTAACTGTCAAGTACATTAAGTCCCCAAACCATCCCGGATAGACATGTAGCTTAGCATAGTTATTACGTCACAGAGCTGAATACAGTAAGTTTAGCATTAGCTGAAGCTAGTACCTTATATTTTGTTAATATTATTGTTATAGTTCTATTTATATTATGCGTTACTGGCACGTGTTTTTACCTAGCCACGTTATTTTATTATGGGTGGTGACATTTAAACAGTCTACTAAGAAAATTATTATTACGATGTTATTATTTATTTATTACAGAAATAATAATTCTCTGACTTCAGCGTCTTGCTAGTTGACATAAAAAAAAGTGTGAGGTCAACACATCCCCTCAAAAGAGAAATCAGGAATTAAAGGTGAACAAATGAAAAATGCTTATTTTAACCAGTAAAACACATTTACGGCATTTAGCATTGGTGTTCAAGCTATCCACGTCTGTTCTTCACTCTAGTTGAAATACTGCCATTATTAAGTACTTAAAGTACTTGAATAGTTAGAAAATCCACCAGAATTGAACATACATAAGTGGATTTAGGTAAATGGCACAGTTGGGTTTTCTTTAGAGTTATTATTAATATCAATATTTATGGAGGAATTTAGAAAATTGACAGGGCCCATAGTTTAAAAAACAGAATTGTACTCTTATTCATTAGAAATGAGTTTGTTGTAGTTTGTACACATATTTAATCTCTTAGATTGGGCCAGTTTATGTACTGAAATTTGTATTTACTGTTGTTGAAATGTGATGAAAATAAAGACATTTACATAAACCTGTGTCAGTCTGGTAACAAATTCCTGACAATTATGACTGTTTTCTGTTTGTCGAACGACACAAAGAGCATGTTTTTTCTCCAACGAAGCTCAGGTGGGATAAATTATGCTCGTTAATAAAATTAGCTCTTTCTCCTCCTGTGTGTAGGATGGAGAGTGTGGAGGAGAGAGGCTCTTCCAGAAAGCTGGAGTTTGAAGGAGGCTGCAGCAGTGCTAACCGGCCTCCCAGACACCGGGAACGCCGTGGGAAATCTCAGAGAATACAGAAAGAGACAAATAAATCTCACAGAAGAACAAATGGCCAAGAACAGGCAGTAAATGACCAGCAAAGTGAAGAACATGAGGCTTCTGAAACACCTGTATCGCATGAGGATGCGCATGAAAGCTCCCCCAAGAGACTGGAGCGATGCAGGTGCTGTCATCTCTCTACCTTGTCACTCATCATAACTGTCATCTCTCTGAGTGGGGAAGGTGGTTCTCCCTCACCCCCCAAAAGTTCATTTTGTATTGATGTTATTGTAGTTGAGTTTAATTGATTAGAGACATAAGAGCCATGTTCTACTGTGAGTGAATAAAAATCTGATAAGTATTCCTTTTTTTGTTCCAGACGAGCTCATTTTCTTCATGGCCCGTATCCTACCACTCACTTTGGACCCAAAGCCTGCGTCCTTCCCAACCCAACCTCAGTCATGTAAGTCCACAATGTGGGAAAATGTTTTTTTTTGTCCATGGACCTTTTGGATGTATTCCAGTGTTAGTGTTATAGCCTAGATAAACAATTTTGAAATTTTAAGTTTCTGGTGCTGAAGTACTTTTGCACAGTATATTATATGTAGTAAAGTGGCCCCTTAAAGTCAGGCCTGAACGCACCACAGCACAGGAAAGATTGTGATCAATTAGAATTTTTTTTCTGCATTTAGCCCATTAACCAAGTGAAGTAGGGGGCTGCCGCCAATGACGGGTGGCCAGGGAGCCGTATGTGGGGATGATACCCTCCTCACGGGTACCTTAGTGGTGATACTAGTAATGATGGGATTCATGCTTCATGTGACATCACAAAAGCAAGAAATTTACATTTATTACTAAGTTTATATATGTGGACAGAATTATTGTATTGAAGTTGGGATAATGACCATATGTCAGCTTAATATGTGTTAAAAACAGAAAAGAGACTTCATTAAAAAGTCTCATGTTGCTCAGACTGGTTGCGTTTTGGTACAGGCATATCCAGGACCCAGCCAGCCAGCGTCTGACTTGGAGCAAGCCTCCATTGAACGTGTTGGTTATCCGGAAGGTCAGAGACGAGGGTCTGCTGGAGCCCTTTAAAGAGCTGTGCAGTTTCCTGGTGGAGGTAAGTAGGAAAAGACACCAGAAAGACACAGCACACAGTACAAACCTCTCTTTCACAGCAGCAGAAAATATAAAGGGATATTTCTTTATTTTGACAGTTGTCCAGGGCTGCCAGTAATATAATTGTTCATTTGCTAGTATAATTTTGTTTGTAACAGCTGTAGAATTGTTGCTTTTACCATTACCCACACTCTATTTCTCATTTTCCTGTCCTTATATTTTATTTCAGTTAGTGATGGGTCGATCAGAGCTCCAATACAATTCCAATACACAACTTTCCATACCGATACAGATTGCGACATACTACATCTTTTTCATTAAAATTTGCATTATTTTTGTTGAAATTATGTTAGTGTTGTTTGTTTGTAAGGCTACTTCACAGAATAAATAGAAGAGCAAAAAACAAACACAAATACACTGAATTTAAAGGTATTCCAAAATAATTTATTTACACTTAATTAAAAGGTAGCAGTAACAGCTGTAATATTTTATCAAAAACACAACAATCTTGGCTGAATCATCTAAAGAGTTCAAGTATTATGTCCATTCTAGCAGCAACACCTTTGTAGAAAATGCAAAATGAATACATTTAATATAATTTGGAGAAATGACAGGGCAGAGGGTTATCTCACCACTTCTGTATTTAAGGTGGACCGGCCGAGTTATAAGATGCCCAAATTTAGCCTTATTGTGTTTTGAGACAATCAACAAAATAGTTCAAGTATTGTGTCCTTTTTTGTAGCAACAACTGTGTAAAAAATTGCAAAACTAATAACAGCTCACATATTAAAAATTGTTGGGTTTAAATCGGGCCAATAATTACAGTTAACGTGTCGGGCCACTTCTGTATTTAAATTGGACCGGTCTAGTTACAAAATGTCCACCTTTAGCCTCGTTGTGTTTTGAGAGAATCATCTAAATAGATCAAGTATTATGTCCATTTTAGCAGCAACAACTGGGTCAAAAAGTGCAAAATGATAACAAGACATATAGGACAGTACTAAAATTAGGCAGGCAGTAAAATTAAATGACTGTAATACTCAAAGACTTGTGAAAGGATGTGATGACCAAACATGCCAAACAAGTTCATGGTCATGATTGTGAAATATATGTTAAATGTGCAGCACAGCTGAAGATCTGGATCTGGAATATCAGGATCTTCAGCTGCATATCAGGTTGAACCTGAGTAGCAATAGTCAAGTCAAGTAATAGTCAAGTAGTTTTTTGTCATAATTTCTACCATAAATAGTCAGTGCATAGTAAAAACGAAACCACATTTCTCCAGAACCATGGTGCAACACTAGAACAGCACAGAATAGAACAGAAAACCACAAATGCAAACAGGACAAAGAGCTAGAAAAGTTCAGAAGAGAAACAATACAGGCTGATCCACCTTTAATATTATGTCCTTAAAACAAGTCAAAATGAAGCTCAGTAGTGTGTGTGGCGTCCATGTGTCTGTATGAGCTCCCCACCATGCCTGGGCATGCTCCTGATGAGGTGGCAGATGGTCTCCTGAGGGATCTGCTCCCACAGCTTGACTAAAACATCCCCCAACTCCTAGACGGTCTGTGGTGCGACGTGGGGTTGGCGGATGGAGCGAGACATGATGGCCCAGATGTGCTCAATTGGATTCAGGTCAATGCAAAAACTGCTGACACACTGCAGCCACACAAGGGCTAGAATGTCCTTGCATTAAGAGGAACCAAGGGCCAACCTCAGGCTACCTCTGGTGAGCACGTGGAAGAATGCAGAAAGAAATGCCACCCCACACGATTACTGACTCACTACCAAACCGGTCATGATGGAGGAAACAGCAAAACCTTCTCAACGGTGTCACGCCCGTCATAAGTACTGAACCTGCTTCCATCTGTGAAGAGCACAGGGCGCCAGTAGTGAATTTGCCAATCGTTGTGTTTTCTGGCAAATGCCAAATGTCCTGCATGGTGTTGGGCTGTAAACACAACACCCACCTGTGGAAGTCGGGCCTTCATACCACTGTACTGACTGTTTCAGAACACACTCACATACAAGATACATTGCAGCAGTTAAAAATTTGAAGAACATTCATTGTGCAAAATTTATTTTAAGAGTAACAAAACTTTTCAAGTTACTTTAAAGAAATTTGTCAGTTTGGGCATTTCAGTTTGGCTGAAGTGTTTGTGGTTGGAACGTGGATCATGAATCTTGGATAAATGAACGTTATTGCTGTGTTTCGTATCTGCGCTTGATTGATTTCAGTGAGGTGCTGCATTGGGCTTTTCTGAATGTTTCACTATAATAATATTTTTTATTTGATACACACTTTTCCTTAAACACAAATCTCAACGTGCTATAAAGTGAATAAATGAATATGCTTCTTCAATTAAAACCAAGTTATCCAGAAATAAAAATCAAATAAAAGATCCATTTAAATTAAGAAGTTTGGTACATTTAGTAAATTATATTAAAAGAAATATTTTCATTCCTTTTCGGTGGATTGCATAAAAAATAAATATTTAAAGGTGTCATTAAATATTTATATGTTACACTTATTTAACATTTATATGTTACACTTATTTAACCAATTTAAATACTAAATGACACATTTAAGTATTTCATTTTCCATTTCGATTTGGCAATGTTCCGCACATCATGAAAAAACAGTGAGCGGGGCAAACGCTGCTCTACCGGGATCTGTTCAGATGAGTGTTTTGGTCTGAAGCTGCGTCCTGACCAATATGGCGCTAGCAGTCATGCATAAACAGACTTGATATGAGATATTTTTTCATAAGCTGATGCTGACCCTGATTATGAGGCTGTCTGAGTTTCTTGTAAATCCTCGAGTATTTACAAATTTTGAGATAGTGTTTAGGCGCTACTATGCCGCCAAATTTTAGCTTCTTATTCGGCAGAGTGCGAATCCGAGACGAAGTTTAGCTCTACATGTCGGCCATCATGATTTGTAGTTCTACACTGAAAGCATTGTAGTTCTATACTAGTTTTAAGCTTTGTTAAAACTTATATCCAACATTATTGTTTAAAAAAAACCCTGTTGTGGCTCGGTAGGCAGGTGAGGATTCCGAAAGAAATTTGACACTTCACGAATGCACTGCGACTGAGCGCCGGTTTTGCAGAATGTCTCCATTAGTGAGGGGAGAAGCAACCCAGTAATGTTGTTGGTTGTCTTAACTACCTTCTGGACTTGTGGTCTGACATGACGACTTGCCACATCAGGTAGTGTTGTAGCTGCTCAGAACCCACTTGTAAGTGCCCCTGTAAAACATGGTGAGGATGTAAGGCTTGTTTGTTTCAGTGGCCTCCGTTCTGGGCTTTCTTGGTTAAGGAAGTGGTGTTACTAACTTAGTACACTTGGCAGTTTCCAGAGTGAGGTGTGTGCAGGATGTGACTGTGAATATCACAATTATCTCTGTAGTCTTGTTGACATGGAGAGATAGATTGTGGTCTCTGCAATAAAAGAGCACCTGTTCCATCTATTCTCTGTATGGTGACATATCATCCCTGCTTATCAGTCCCAGAACATTTGTACCACCTGTGAAATTGATGATGTGTCAGTAAACTGAGGAGTAGAAGACTGTGGCCTCTCTGTCAATAAAATCCAATATCCTGTTGCATCGTGTGGTATGATTGTGCTGAAGGCTGAGCTGAAGACTAGGACTGAAAGTCTGACTATTGTGTCTCATTATCCAGAGGAGCAGCTGTGGATAAAGTGTCCTAGACCTGTTGGACCAGTATGTAAATTGCAAAGGATGTAGAGAGGTTAGGCGGTGGGTCCTTATGTGTGCCATGCCTAGCCTTTGAAGCTCTTTATATTAATGGGAGTGAGTTCCAAAGGGTGGTAGTTGTTCAGGCCTGTCACTGATGACTTTTGTGGTTCTTGAACTGTGGTCATATTGTTTGATCTGAAGCACTAGGACAGACGGCGGTCTTATAAGTGTGTAAATCTTGTCTGTGAGGATACCAGCCCATTTGAGTTGGCCCATTTTCTAAAACCTGACAAGGAATGTTGTCTGATTCTGCAGCCTTGGAGGGAGGTGTATTTTTCCTCTCTGGGTCGTTATTTTGTGCATAAAGTTGTGCAAAGAAGTAATTTAGCTCATCTGGAAGGGAAGGATCACCATCATTACTTTGTGGATGAGGCTTTAAACTGTGATTGACTGAATGCCCTGCCACCTGTGTTTCCTTGTTCTACATTTAGCATGGAGCAGGATATCTCTGGCTGCTCAGAGGGCCACCTTGTATTTAGCTATGAAAACTACATTTCTTATTTCTGTGTTCAGCTCGCTCCTTATCCCGAGTTTTTGTTGGCTCTCGAGGTAAAATTTTGGAGACAGGAACGTCCCGGATGTATATGAAAATTTGGCAAGTCACAGGGTCTGTTTAATCCTCCAAGCTGATAGTCAACATTCAAAGCCGCCTCCTAGAAGTGTCCCAGTCTGTTGATGCAAAACAGTTCTGGAGAGTAGAAAGGCACCATACGGCCATGCACTGTGGGAGCAATATTTGTGTAAATGTTGTTCCGTTTCGTCCTCAAGTTTCCGTGCTGAAACAAATAGGGGAAAACTGACTTCAAATGGTTGAATGGTGTCCAGCAATAATTAGACCTTGGCGATGTGGGGAAAATCTTATTTCGATATATACTTTTCAGTCGATATCAATATATATAACGATATCAATCAATTACCTGTTAAACCACCTTTTTTATTCCTACTGAGACAAACCTAACAAAACAAAATAAATTTCCTTTAAATCTTCTTCATTTTGTCTAAGGTTTAACTGCAATAATTCAATAAAATAAATATATAAATATATAATACAATAGTTCTCAATTTCAAGTAAATATACTTCTACAAAATAAAGTCTCAGTTTTGGCCAGTCAAAAGTTTTCAGGTTTTCAAGAACACAATAAATATTTAAAGATTCTCTTTCAGAATGAACTAATTATACAACTGCAAATAAATTGGATACTGGAAGACTGTGGATACTGCAGAGGATGTACAGGAAGCCTCACAGTAGTAATGATGGAATGTTTGAGGGTTTTTTTACCTAATCTTGTGGTGCTCCATGAATGCAGACCATGGGAGGAAAAGAGACTTCATTTCCCTGTGTTTATGCTCATATACAAATCAGGCATCACAACGCCCAGGACATTTTCACTCACCCACCTGTTCTAAGAGCACTCCTGCTAGCTTACTACACACAATGATACACTGTTCCCCACTGGTAAAGGTTTAGGTCTTTCTACCTGGTGAGGGAGTACAACTGGTGATACCTTTAGTCTGGCTTTAATGCTAATCATTCATAACCAAACTGGAAGCATTCTTAATTATTGCTAAAGCTGGGCGATAAAATGATAAAGATATGTATCGCGAAATGCCTTCCCCTCAATGGAACAAACGAATATAGTCGATAGAAAGTCGATAGACCTCGTTCCATTTAGCTTTCATCTAGAAGCCAATAATAAAGAGAACAAGCGCTGTGCCGGACCAGTTGTGTGGCAGCTGACATCAGATAGGTTGATGCACTTAGAGTAGCTGCTCACGTGCTAAAGCTGCTAAGGCTATGGCAACAGCATCCAAAAAGAGATGCCTGTGAGTGAGGCTTTAAAACACTGAGGGGCATCCAGCTCTGCTGTTCACCCTCCTCACCACTATCTAAGGAGTTTGTGAATTCTTGCCTCCAACGGTGTACCAAGCTCTTAAAAGGACACTTTTTATGTTTATTTGCTTACCCCCTGGGCATCCAAGTCGAAGGTGATATTTTTTCCTCAGCAGAACACAAACGCAGATTTTTAGCTTTAGCCGTAGCAGTCT
>JBBKCR010020498.1:0-12110 GCA_037577295.1 Ladigesia roloffi | reverse complement strand
AGACTGGACAAATCCAAGGACATTATTCAGTCTTCAAAATGATGACTGCTAATAACACTAATCAGTCTCAACAGTTTCTTGGTCTCGGTTTAGGGTGGTCTTGACCATAACACTACTCAGCACGCTTGGAGGAGATTGCTAACCTCTGGTGCTTCTACATTCGTAACCAGGACTGTCATTGCAGTGCATGCTGGAGGAGAAGCAGGGACGATTATGTCCTCCTGGACTCCCAGCCATGATCCAACGTACAAAGTGACCGTCGTCGTTGTAGTTCCGCATCATTAGCCTCGGCAGAACTGCCTCGTTTCACGTCCCACTGGCGGCGGAGGGGTTTGCCCACTTTTGAGCCATCCTGCAAACGCAGTCCCTCCTTTACTCAGAGGGGCTCTTCGTTCCTGTAACGTGAGTCAAGCCTCTCCGGGGGCAGGCAGAAACGAAGGGGAAATAGAGGAAAAAATGAGGGAAAGATTCATGAAACCCAGTACTGGTCGTCCGAGCTCGTTTGCCGGTCACGGCTTCCTAATGCGCTAATTAATTCTAAGTAATATGCAGAGGTCGTGCCATTTAATTGGCGCTGAAGTGCAATAATATTTCCCTGATTAGCGAGCACAAGTGCAGGGCTGGAACCGGACAGCCCTGGAAGCCATGAGACCTCTGAATAATTCACACCGAGCAGCCCTAAATAACCCACCAACCCCATCCTTCGCCTTTTTAAACCTCTCTCTCCTTTCGTATAAGACCTACGGTGCAGGAAGAAGCTTTATACGAGAAGAAAGAGATGGTAACGGCGTCTTGTGCCTCCAGATGTTTGTATTAACAAGCAAATAAAAGATATTCTGTAAATGTATTGAAATTGGAGTGCCTATAAAGTCCAGAAATGGAAATTTGATACATAAAAATGAATAGATACTCAGGATCACTATAAGTCACAAGGATGTTGCGTTCACTGGCACAAGTGTACAATGGTTACATTAATTAGGGCTTCAGTTTTATTCACTTTATTATATTCAATTTGGTTACAAGAAAACAGAGATGTTTACGGTATGTCCTTGTCGTCGTGTGTCACCAGATTTTTGTATTAAGAAGCAAAAAGATTTTCCATATATATATATTTAAATTGTAGTGTCTATAATGTCCATAAATGGAAAGCGATCTGCAAAAGCAGCACATTTTGAATTATGATTATATGATGTCACAACCATGAACACAGTTACACTTGCCACACAAATTCTCCACTCCTCACCGTTCTTATATGTATATTATATACATTATTTCAATTAATACTCCACCCCTTACAGAATTACTTATCACACTAATTACTACAGAATTACTTACCAAACTACTTCTCCACACCACACAGTTCTTATATGTATATTATTTACATAATTTATATTAATACTCCACCCCCTTACAGCTCTGGTGATGCATTTGCACTTACTTTTCTCAATCACCCTTATCACCTCATGGTTTTCCTACTTTTTTTCTCCTAGTGTTCTTAAGGTTGGGCTGCAAATTTTTTTACTGCATGTTGTACTAAGTATGATATTGTATGTGACAAATAAAATCTGAATCTGAATCTGAATCCTTTCTCGCTGCGAGTGGCACAACTTGCAGGTACAGGCTGCTGCATCATGCAGGAGCTTTGATTGATTTGACGCCTTTGACTGGCAGGCCATGAGCCTCTTATCTGCAAGACACGCAAGACCTTTCAGCACCGGCGAGATTAGAGCACTTTACACTCAGACCCGGGCGCCAGGGGTCCAGGCACTTTTAGCCGTGAGTTAATGGCTCCATCCAGCCCCAGCAGGAGAAGCCCCACCATGAACATGAATGTTAATCAGCCCCTTTGATGTTCCGTACAATCGATGAAGGAAGAGTGGCGCTCTCTTGTCTGACAGGTCAGGGGGCGCTTCCTCCTTTGTCAGTGAATGTTTTCTTGGTGTGAATGGAATGATATATGTGTACATGCTCTTTTCTTTTAGGTTTTCTGCAAGCAGTTCTTCTCTAATTTACTAATTTTCTGTTATTCCTCTTCAATTCAGAACATTTGTTTACACAAAGGATACTGAGCTGGTCAGTAAGGTACGAAATATAGAAGTATGGATATCTAATACATCTGACAATGTGAAACATGAAGCAGCAAGCAAAAATTTCCTGAATTCCTTTCTTGAAAACTATTTGAAAATAGCTACTAGATTTGTTATTTAGACTCCATTGGACTGTTTCTGCAGAACCAGTGCTCTTCGTGTCCTAGAGGTGTTTCTCACTGGGCTGCACTGGGTGTTTGTCTTCTGTTGTCTTCACCCTCTTCTCAATAAATTAATCAATTCACCTAACCAGCTGTTTTTGCTCACTGTAATTTTCTGCTCTGTCACCCAGGTGGTACCCACAAGGTCACTGGGGCAATATTCCTCCAGTTACAGGGGTGGTTTACGCCAAGTCACTATGGTAAACCTCTGTGGTAATGTCTCTGAAACAGCAGGCTTTAAACACCCCCTCAATTCACAAGGGTGGTTTTCCTCAAGTCCCTCAGGTGGCCACAGTAGGACATCAGTGTTAAAATTAGTGAGGACTTTATTTTTCAAACCTCATGGACCCCGAGGAGATGCACACCCTTGCTGACAGAAAGCAGCAGGAATTGTATTTGTGATATTGTAGCAAAAAGATGGAAACTATGTAACATTTTAGATCTTTTTGCATGTGGAATTGCTGTTTTCTTTGGAATACTTTGTTGTTAAATTGCCTCTTGGTGTGAGTGTTTGTATGAGTGTGTTTCTGTCCCTGCCCTGCGATGGACTGTCGACCTGTCCGGGGTGACTCTCCTCTTGCTGTCCCATGAGCTCTGGGAAGGTTTCCAGCACCTCCGACCCTGGTTTATATAAGCGGCTGGGATAACCAAAGGATGGATGGATGTTGTTGGTGCGTTTTGTCTTTTGTAAAACAGCAAATCCATCACGAAGGAGCACTTTTTGACCTGCTCTGAAGTCAGCAGTAAATCTTCTGACAGCCCTGTGTGGGCGTACACACATTTCCATGAGGCCGGCGGGGGCCGTGGGACGGTGTTGTCTGTGTTTGTTGGGGAACATATGGAGTCAAGACTGGAAGTCCTGAAAGACCTCAAGACGGGGGAATTGGGTCATTAATGGAGCGGCTCATTAATAAAAGCCCTGGGGGGCGAAATTAATATCCCCCAAGCACAGTGTGCCTGAGGTTTCCGCCCCATTGGAAACACTCTCGGAACAAAGGCGTGCGCTCGATGACTCACGACCCTCGGCCAAGGTTCAGAAACACTGCGGCAATTTGGCGGAGATTAGGGCAACAATTAGGCAATCAATCACCGCTTATGAACGCTTGCACTTTGATTCAGTGGGACCCGAGCAAGGCTGCGTAATGAGGCGTGAAAACACTCAGCTTTGGGAAGTCTGAGGTCATGGTACCTGCGCTAAATGTCCAAAGGTTTGTAGACAACTCAATGTCTTGGTTTCCTTCTGAACACATGATATCATGACATTGAGAAAAATGGATTTGAGTATGTTGGACAAATGCCTAGAACTTTTATGGAAACAAACGTTTGCTGAATTCCTGTAAGATGACACACTTCCTTTTAGCTTTATTCTGAAGCCTCTTGGGATATTTTAACACACCTGAGCACCAAGTCCTGCTTTACTTGGAGTCAGCGTTTTATTCTGAGCACATCTGTGAGGTTCTTCTAGACCAGGAGAATCAAGTGAGAGGCTTGAAGCCAATACATGGCTTCATATACTTGCCTGCAGAACGACAGCCCCCCTGAAGCATCGGAGCCGTCGTGCCTGTATCCTCTGACACCGGTGTAATGTTAAATCTGTAATGTTTTTCATCGCTTAAGCATCTCTAGGCCTGTTCTAAAGGATCTGTGGGGTTTTATGGATTGGGCTGTTTGCATTGGCCCACATTTCACTCTGCATGTAAATATTTTATCTTAAGAGTTTTACTTCTTAAACTCGCTTTGAAATCAGGCGACTCCAACCTTTCCCTCTGTCCTCCGTCAGGAGCCTCTAATTACATAACTCGGCAAAATAGAACAGAGGGCATCTCTCTCTCTCTCTATCTCTCTCTCTCTCTCTCTCTCTCTCTCTCTCTCTCTCTCTCTCTCCATCACTCTCACTCCCTCACTCTCTCTCTTTCTTTCTCCTTTTCTCATCTGTTCTCCATCTATCTCTCTTCTCTCTCTCTCTCTATCTCTCCCCCTCTGTATTTCTCTCTTTTTCTTCTCTCCATATCTCTCTCCCTCTCTGTCTTTCTCTCTCTCTCTCTCTCTGTCCACCCTCTCACATCTCTTTTTCTCCTCTCTCACTTTCTTATTTTCTCACCCACTCACTTTCTTTCTCTCCTTCCCCCCTTCTCTCTCGTTACGTCTGTCTGTCCTTTACTCTTTCACTTACCCTCCCTATTTTCTTGACCTTCACTCTGTCCCCCTTTCCTCTTTTTCCCTCTCTTTCCCTTTCTGTCTCTCTCTCACTCACTCATTGGCTCCTTCAGCCACTCTTTACACTTTCTCTCTCTTCTGTCTCTCCTTCTCCCTTACTCATTCCGTCTCTCTTTTCTCCATCTTTTCTCTCTTTATTTGTCTCTGTATCTCTTTCTTTCTCCTCCTCTCTCTCTCTCTCCCTCTCTTTCTCTTTTCTCCATCTTTATTTTTCTCTTTATACTCCCCCCTCTCCATCTCTCTCCACTTTCTCCCTTTTTTCTTTCCCATCTCTCTCTCTTTCTCCATCCTCTCTTTCTTCATTTCATTCTGTATGTTCCTTTCTCCTCTTTTACCTCCTCTCCGTGTACCTCCTCTCTTTCCCATTTCTGTCTCTTTCCTTCTTTTCTTCACCCACCCCCTCCCCCCTTAAAAACACTGTAGTGACAGAATGCGCTCAAATGGCTCCGCCCAATTGTTACACGTCGTTCTCTCACACGTCTTGAAAAATGACAGTTCATTCCAATTATCACTCTCCCACTACCGCGTCCTCGCCTTGTCTTTCCTCCCACACTTTACTTCTGTTTCGTCTAGTGCTTAGCTTTATGAGGCCTCAGGCTCTAATGACAGGTCTGTAAAAAAAATCCTTATAGTGAGAAAAACCCCTCTGCTCCTGTGTGTCATGCCTTCGCTTGTCATAGAAACAATTCCCTGAATGTCCCCTCTCTGTCTCTGGGGGGGTAGGGTGGTCCTCCCTCTCCCCATCACTCAGTATAACTCTCGTCTCTCTCTCTCGGGGGGGTGGTCCTCCTTCTCCCCATCACTCAGTATAACTCTCGTCTCTCTCTCTCGGGGGGGTAAGGTGGTTCTACCTCTCCCCCATCACTCAGTATAACTGTCCTCTCTCTCTCTCTCTGGGGGGGTGGTCCTCCCTCTCCCCATCACTCAGTATAACTGTCCTTTCACTCTCTCTCTGGGGGGGTGGTCCTCCCTCTCCCCATCATTCAGTATAACTGTCCTTTCACTCTCTCTGGGGGGGGGTGGTCCTCCCTCTCCCCATCACTCAGTATAACCGTCCTGTTTCTCTCTCTGGGGGGTAGGGTGGTCCTCCCTCTCCCCATCACTCAGTATAACTATCCTATCTCTCTCTCTGGGGGGATAGAGTGGTCCTCCCTCTCCCCATCCCTCAGTTTTTTTTCTCTCCGAGAAAAACAGGATGGGGTAATTAAAGAACAGGAGGTCATTAGATTGGTCGAGAACGGCGTTCTGTCGCAGCTGATTGGTGGATTTTTTGCGTAGTTTAACCCTAGATGCACAATGTCTGAGCAAACAAATGTTCAGGATCATTTTTAGGGGTCAGACATAGACTGGACACTGCATCACTGTATCACACATACACTCACTTCCAGTCCAGTAGTCAATCAAGTATGTTTTATTGTCTTTTCTACCAGACAAACACACTTTTGCACCTACTGTGCCGCCATCTTGCTCATATCGGGATAACAAACGGGATAACAAAGAGAATAACAAACGGGATAACAAACGGGATAACAAACGGGATAACAAACGGGATAACAAACAGGATAACAAAGAGAACAACAAACGGGATAACAAACGGGATAACAAACGGGATAACAAACGGGATAACAAACGGAATAACAAACGGGATAACAAACGGTATAACAAACGGCATAACTTATGGGATAACTTACGGGATAACTTACGGGATAACTTACGGGATAACTTATGGGATAACGGGATTACTAAAGGGATTACTAACGTGATAACTAAATGTATAACCAAAGGTACAACTTAAGGGGATAACTAAAGGGATAACTAATAGGATAACTAAAGTTGTAATTAAAGGTATATCTAACGGGGTATCTAGCAGGATATCTAACGGGATAAAGAGGAACTCTTGCTGTCCGCGCCCCCTAGAGGTTCATTCAAATTCAAATCCAGAGAGGTTTATTTGTCTATGAGTTGCAATTTAAAATGCACAGTAGAGCAGTGTACACTTATGACAGTAGTAACATTTAAAACACAACAGATGATTTGTAAACAAAATCTATGTAGAGCTGTATATTTAAATTTACATTTACAAATTAAGATCTTTCTTTCTCTGTTATACCTGTGAGCCTCATCACATCTTCATTGAAGGGGATTTGTCAGTGCTGTGATACAGTAGCCCCGCAGTTTGGTCATGTTTGGACCTGTTGGTTGGAGATGCAGCCACGTCTTCGTTCTCAGAGCATCGTCTCTCAAGGGAACAGGTTCTCTGGGTGGAGATGAGACTGGGACCCTCTTCTGGGATCTCATTTACACCATTGTTGCCGTGATCTCAGTCAAGTGCATGTTAACCCTTTCACTCCGAGCTAAACTCCCCCTCCCCCCGTACCTGAATTTGCATCGCTCATTATTCGCGGAGGCGTCCGAGATAGTCTAAAGATTAATGATGGAATTATAAACCGGCTTGAAGGAGTTCTGACAAGCACGGGTGGGTTTTAATTGCTTGTCACTCAGGGTTTTAATGAAAGGAGCAGAGGTTCTGTGTACAGCGTTGACTGTGAGGGGAAATGATGCTTTATTACAGTTTCAAGTGCTGCAGCGCCTCTTCTTTTGCATTTTTTTGTCATCATTAGCCACTGAATTCACATGCAAATATGTGTTTCAGACTCGTACCTGATTACTCAGGGTGAAAACCTCATCCTAAGCCACTTATAGTGTTGGTAAATTTGTTTATTGGTGTTAACTATGTATAAAAACAGAAATAAGGGCAGCGGTGAGCTGTTCTATAGGATGAATATGAAGATGTGATGATGCTCACAGGTGAAACAGATGAAGTAAAGTCAATAAATGGCAAGATCAGAGCTTTAATAGTAGTGATGAGTACAGGTTCGGTGTTTGGGAGGAAACCGGTCACTGTTTTACTTTTTATATGATGAATATCTAAATATGAATAATGTGTGGGTCATCCAAAGTGTTGCATAAGTGCGCAGGTATATATACATTTAGTTGCCTATGTGTGTGTATATGTATGTATATGTGTATGTAGTCTAAAACCAGTGTTTACCCTCAGAACTCAGAGTGTATCAGTAAACTCTGATTTCAGTAAATGTAACTAGTGTAAAACAGTCTAGAACCGGTGTTTACCCGTCTTATTTTAGAGTGTATCAGTCTTATTTTATTATAACTCATTTTTAACTTTGGTTCTACGTGTCACAGGAACACTAAACTAAGCTCAGCATGATGAATGATGATCAGTTTAGTTGAGCTTTCAGGACCGATCCGTGCTCCTCGTGTTCTGAGGGTAATAAACAATGTTCTCAGTGTTCCGACGCGGGAACACTGTGTTGTTCTCTCACAGGAGCAGCGCTTGGCCGGGTTCTAAACAAGTGAGTCGATTGCAGCCTCGTGCGCATTCTGCCCAGCTGGGAAGAGTGCTGAGTGAACAGGCTCTTATCTGAGCAAGAGCAAGGGCGAGAGCTAGTGGAGAGGAGGCACTCGCTCCGGCTAATCCTGTTACTCTGCAGCTCGTCCTCCGCTGCAGTTTCTATAGTTACTGTGGCCGCTCCGGCCTGAGAGCTATCTGTGGTAATCAGGGCCCTCCTACTGGATAAGCATGCAAACAGGGGTGGCCTCGAAAACTCTAGGGTCCATGGAAACAAAAGCCCAAGGAATGCAAGTGCCAACAGAAAGAGAGCCCAGCGAGCTAAATCTGTTGTATATACTGTGTGTATAATTGATATTCCTCTAATATAGAACACTGCTAATGATGCATTTAGGCCCTTCTGGGAAATCCCACTCACAGGTGTCCCCAAGGCTCGGATCTATTAATGTGCATTGTGAATAAACCTGATGCATACAGCTTAATTCATTAGGCGGCGTATATAATTCCCATGCAATTTTAAACATACATGTATTACACATATCATCACTGTCCCCCCAAAACCTCATATGTTGACTTAAATCTTGCTCTACAGGTCCTTGCTACTGTTGTGGATTACTTAAGCACTGCTGTACGTCGCTCTGGATAAGGGCGCCAGCTAAATGCCGTAAATGTAAATGTAAATGTAAATGTAAATATGTCCAAAATGGCTGTTTTCCAGGAAACTCAAAAAAATGATGTGTATTCTAAATGAATGTATACTGTGTCATCAAAATTGGTAACATTATTTTTGACACTTTTCATCGTTTAATGTTTTAAAAATTTACAGACCCACATGGAGACTGACAGTTAGTATCAATCAATTATGGAAAAACAACAAAGAACAAAAGTGGAGTTACAAGCTTTTTGACAGACAGCGACGATATGTTTCAATATATAGTGATATGCAAAAGTTTAAAGACTACCAGTCAAATGATGGTTTCTAGATTGTGTTAATAACATCCTCTTAACTTAACTTCCTCTTAAATGGCATTCAGTATTACCTGAAATCTTAAATAAATTAGTTTGTAATTAAACAGATGCATTTTACACAGGTAAAATGTGACAGGTTTTTTTCACAATATGTTACAATACTCAAAATGTGTGTCTGTATATTGGACGTGCACTTAGAAAGACTGGGGGTGCCTTAACGATTGCATACAATCTCAACAAAACAACACATATATCAACAAGTTTACCAAATACAAGTCTAAAAGGACTAAACTGTGTTTACTTTATTTTTGATATTGCAATGTACCCTTTTGAATTAAGTATATCTGCTACAGTTTTTTTACAAGAATTTATGAAGTAAATAGTAGATTCATACATTCAGTTCAGATTAAATTATCCTGGTATGATTAAGGATGCATATTTTGATCATCCACTGAAACTGATACATCGAGAAGCATCACCACACTTTTATGGACTTCTGTTTGTTTTTGGAGCTTGATAAGAGAGAAATCTGCACTCACTCATCTGAGTCCTTCTTGCACTCCTCAATATACGCGATGGATTCTGACCTCAACCTGTTCGTGACTTCATAGGTACGCAGGGTAACTCCGAAAATGTCTTCATGGTAACGATTTTCATCCTGCAATAGATGCACAAACAGAAAAAGTACATTTTTGGACTTAAAATTACTTTAATAGCCTTAGCAGTTAACTGGGGCCAGAATTAGAAATTAATTAACTCCAGAGTATATCAAAGGGACCTTGATTAAACTACTTAAATCAGTTTATTATCCGTTGAATTCATTCAGTATACATTAGTTAGACCTTGGAATATGATTGGATAAGAATAACTCGACAATTGCAATGTTTTGGATACCTATTCACAAGAACGATTTGGGTGACTATTGACTTCTAGTGTTTTTTAGTGACCGCAGTCTCAGGGCTTCAGTTCTAGATAACACAAGTTTCCTGTTCATCGGTTCCAGTTCAATTTGGCTTATTGTTTCAAGAAACAAAACCACAAAGGTTCAATTGTTAAAAAGCACTATAATTTAATAGTCACCCAAATTGTTCCAGTTCTAGACAAAAGAAGACATTTCTGGACTTCAGGCATGACTAAACTGGCTTTAAGTGGACATTAATTTACATTTACATTTAAGGCATTTAGCTGACGCCCTTATCCAGAGCGACGTAAAACAGTGCTCAAGTAATCCACAACAGTAGCAAGGACCTGTAGAGCAAGATTTAAGTCAACATCCACCAATTTATGTCCAAGTTTGTTTTTCTCTCAATTGTTCCTATAAGATATTTTCCATTTTCTTATCAAATGTGGCTCCTTTTGCCTAGAACTGTAACCGTGGTGTTGAAGCTGTCAGTACTGGAAATCAATAATCACACAGATTGTTCCAGTTCTAGATAAAAGAAGCCAAATCTGGACTTCAGACACGAATGAATGAGCTGAAAATTTAAATGAATTGTGTCCATTTAAATTTTTCTCTCAATAGTTTTTTCAAGATATTTAATACGTTCAAATTTGACTTCTTTTGTCTATATCTGGAAGCTAAATCAAACATGTAGTGAGTAAGATTCGGCTCGCTTTATTTGCTTTTCCATTTCTAGTACTAATCCTGTGGGTCATTTTCCACTGACTGGTACCGGCTCGGCTCGGATCTACCCTGTTACGTTTCCACTACAGCTGGTTGCGCAGCAACCGAGACGCAGCTCGAGGGGAACTGAGGTAAAAAAAACATGAGGTAAATAAATTTACATAATTGTAGTCGTCAGAATGGATTAAAATCAGAGGGATTTTATTTCTTATTCTTGGTTTGTGTTTGTTTGCCACAAAACAAAACAGTTGTCTTACCAGATGAAGCCTAAAGAAGCACGGCAGCGGACTGCCGAGAAAAAACACCGTGACGCAATAACAGCAACCACTAATCAGTAACCGGCAATATGTACATGACGGTTTAGCACGGTTGGTACCTCGACCAAGGTGGTACCATAAATATTTGGTCATGGAAAAGCAAAAAAAGCGAGTAGAGCCGAACTGTGCCGAGCCTGTACCAGGCAGTGGAAAAGCACCATAAATATAATATATATATATATATATATAGCTAGTGTATAGTATGTACGATGTAGTAATCTAATCATGAGGAGTTAGGGGCAGTGCAGACCCTCAGCTTGCTGATGTAAAACCCAGCGTCCTCCAGAGACATGTTGCCCTGCAGTTTGATGATCTGCTGGACGGTCTTCAGCACGTCTCCCGCCATGGTCACGTCCCCACACACGTAAATGTGGCCCCCCTCCTCCCTCAGACTCCGATACACCACCTCGGACAACTGCTCGCGAAGGACGTCCTGAACGTATTTCTGAGAGAGAGAGAGAGAGAGAGAGAGAGAGAGAGAGAGAAAGAGAGAGAGAGAGAAAGAGAGAGAGAGAAAGAGAGAGAGAGAGAGAGAGAGAGAGAGAGAGAAAGAGAGAGATAGATAGAGAGAGAGAGAGAGAACGAAAGAGAGAGAGAGACAGACAGAGAGAGAGAGAGAAAGAGAGAGAGAGAGAGACAGACAGAGAGAGAGAGAGAAAGAGAGAGAGATACAACGAGACGGAAATCAGAAACTATAAAACACCGTGACAGAATCATACACAAAACCACACAGAGGAGACACCCAGGCAGCATCACTCTTGCATCACTATTTCCATTCATCTTGAGACGCCTGCATCCCATCACAAACTGAGACGTGAAATCCTTGCAGGAGCGAAGTATTGGGCATCGTTTGAATCTGAAGCAGCGTGACTCACCGCCCGCCGACACTTCTCTCTGAGTTTAGATTGCCGTCTTCTTCTTCAAAGCTGCGGCACTTAGACCCTTTTCACGCTACATGATCTTGCAAAAGCTTACACTATATATATACATGTATATCTCTCACCCTGGTCCAGACAGACACCCGTCTGAAGGGCCCATTTTCTACTTTTTTCTTGTTTTTGACCCTCAGGCCAATTTGCAGTCATAACATTTACTAGACCATTTTCAAACGTTCTTTATTCATAAGTCAGGCTGGTTTTATCACTGTGCTTTTAAGACTAGTAGAAATAAAGTACCTCTATTCTGAGTGGCTAAATTGGATTGTGCTTCAAAACAGCATGGACTGAAAACCTATACATGTAGGTAAACCAATTCATACTGAAGAGGCTGACATATGGAAAAGAAATGGGTTTTTGTAACAATGAAACACACACACACACACACACACACACACACACACACACACACACACACACACACACACAC
>JBBKCR010020480.1:0-12110 GCA_037577295.1 Ladigesia roloffi | reverse complement strand
TGTGTGTGTGTGTGTGTGTGTGTGTGTGTGTGTGTGAGAGAGAGAGAGAGAGAGAGAGAGAGAGAGAGAGAGAGAGACTAATTATAAATGTTCATTTTGTAAGAAACTGCTGCATGGCTGCACTCATTGCTACCTCTGTGTTTACTAACAGGCAGCACAATAATTGACTACACATGCTGATGGATGTGTTAATGTATTTACAAGTGTTTCACCCCAGAATTTTTTAGCTGGTTTACCAGTTACATCAATTCATGCTTGGGGCTTTAAGTTCCTCTTATTTGCCAGCAGAGGTCAGTTTTGACCTTTTTCTACAATTATTCTCACTTCTTCCTCTAGGTCTATCCAGACTACCAGAGTATCAGGATATTTTTGGACATGGCCACATTAAATAATTAAATAATATTAAATAATTGAAAACAGACATAAACCAAGTCTCAGGTGGATGCAGTCCATTAACTGCTCACATGAAGTGACCTGGTGACCGAGTGGTCTGTGTACCTAGAGATGTCTTTTAATATACATGTACTTTTTCAAACTTCAGCTTCAGAGGCAATTACCCATTCACCAAGTGAAGTTGAGGGCTGTCCCCACTAAGGGGAGAACGGTGAGCAGTTTTTAGGGGTGAGCGATTACAGCATTATCTGTATCTGTATCTGATAACCAGATGAATGATCTGTATCTTTCTGTACTCGGGCTGGGCGGGGCCTATCCAGGAAGTGGGGGGGGCCTATCCAGGAAATGTGTCGGGTTGTCTTGAAATGGGCGGGGCTTAGCTGGTATGTTATTTTAAGCATGCAATTCATATGTATTGATCAGAAATTGTTATATTTATTGCTGATTAGAAAACTGTGAGAAAAGCACTGTTGATCAGCACTGCTGATTAGAAAACTTACATGACAGCATCAGAATTGAGCTTCAGTGGTTTTGATCATGATAACAAACGAAATAGGCCTATATACAAAACAAGTTTTGCAACAATGAATGCAACACATGCGCTTGCAATTATGAAGTAAACTGTAATGAACAAGAGTTTTCATCACAAAATCACTTCCTTTTTTTAACTTTAACAATTTTTGTGATCATTTGTGATTTTTTTGGTTCTTTTTTATTATTTTTATTTCCACACCAAGTGTGTGCGAGTGTGTGTGTGTGTGTAACTTAATATGTCAATATTACTTATTCCACAACTACCTTTATTTTTTCTATAAAATACAGTAATAATGTTTAACTCAATGCGTGAAGTCACAGTGTGTGGGCAGGTTTGTTCTTTAAATAAGTGTCTTTAAGTTTGAACATATTTCCTTTAGCAGAAATTATAAATTTTAATGAACATCACATTGCCTGCTAAGAAATAAAGGTACCCTGCATGAAAATGCCTGTTTTGAATGTCAGAGAGCATTAGCACATTCACTGTGAGTAACAATACAGCAGTATGCACTTTTATTTGCTATCTAAATTCACTTGGACATTAGACCATTTGCTTTTGTTCAGAATCCCAGGCTCCGTTGAACTACTGCCCTTCGGGAGCAGTGGCCAAAATTCCAAACTGCTCTGCTATTACTTGGGTGTATCCCACCATTGTCTTGTGAAGGTTTGTGTTTCTGCTACAGCTCACACCTCAAGGGAATATCAGCGCTTAACAAAACACAAGGATCAGAGGCCAGAGGGGCAGAAATAATGAAGACTTGATGAGACTTGTGAGACTTGTGAGGACAGACATGAGATATTTTAGCTAAGACTTTTTTTCCAGAAGACCTTTAGGTCTATATGTCCATGAGGAAAAAAGTGCAAACAAAGACTACACCCAGGCAATAGCAGAGCAGTTTGGAATTTTGCCCACTGCTCCCAAAGGGCAGTAGTTCAAAAGAGACTGGGATTCTGAACAAAAGCAAATTCTGTTAAAACAAAAAACAACAAAAAACAACAAAAAACCAACAAAACTCTCTGTCATGGTTTTTAAATCGACCACAAACTGTGCATTTATATTTTTGCTTTCCAAATTGCACATCTTTACTGATGCCCTGCATTTTTTTTACATGTAAACTCTGTTTTGCATCCTTTGCACATCTCTGCTGCTTGAATATATTACTGGTCAATACGGTATTTACCCTGAATGTACCCATTCAAATTGCACTGAACGTTGTCTTGTCTTGTTAAGTTTTATTGTTGCTCTTGTGCTCGTGCCTGTTTGTACTTGTGTTCTGTTTCTGTTCTGTCGTGTTCTGTTCTGCTCTTGTGTTGCACCATGGTTCTGGAGGAACGTTGTTTCATTTTTACTATGTACTGTGTATTTTGTAGAAGTGACAATATAACTACTTGACTTGACTTGACAATTTGGAAAAATAATGAAATTATTTAAACAGGTTTTCTTTTTGAAAAGAAGGACTTTGCACCATTGTTTTCATGGTAGCTTAATCTAAATGGATAGTATACATAACCTGGGAAGTCACATATACTTAGGTAATATATGACAGGCTTTACAACCAGGGGCACTGTACAATGAAATGGTATGAAAAGGAAACATGAATAGACCTGTCAGGGACTGTATTTTTGTCTATCTGTTTTTTTTTTGTGGTGGTGGTGGGGCTGAGTTGGCAATTGCAGGAATGCCAGCTAATGAGGTAATCTTGGTTCGTTCAGTGATTCATTGTATGTACTAGGTGTGTCACTGAGGAAGTGCTTGGAATATACAGCCCCAGGCACGTCTTTCAGATAACATCAGTGTGCACACAGTGCATTCATAAAATGTATTGTCTCAAAAGACATGAACTTCTCATGCCTTCTATTGCCTTCTTACCCTTTTGTCTTACGCATCTGACTCAGAAGCAAATCTGCTCTAATGGCCTGGACAATGTTACATACATGATATTCTGCGCTGAAAATATTTGTACTTTCAGAAGCTTAATCTTAAGAAAAAGTTTATCCATTCTAAATGCAATTTGGGATCTGCCTGCCTCAGGTAAATATGTACATGTTTTGTACATATTATCTGTTGTTAAATGCCTTTAACTGCTTGTCTTGGCCCTCTGTATGGTTTCGATGTCTGCAGAACAGGTCATGTCTGCTTCCTTTTTCAACAAAAGTAGGAACAAAAAAGGTGGAGGCCTGAAATCATTGTGATAGTAGTTTGTGCAAAAACTACTCTCTAACTCTACAAGACATTAGCATAATGCAAACAAGGTAATCATGTAGTTGAAAAACCAAGCTAATGATGAAATACACCTTCTCAGTATTATAAAAGACTTTAATTGATAGCTGTAGGCAGAAAACACATTATACAGTTTTTTTACTGTGATTTGTTGTACACATATACCAAATTTTCACAAGTAGCACCAATGGTTTCAAAGATAATACTGAAATACTAAGAGAAAAAAATGAATTTGGATGACAGGTAATAGCAAACTGAATGACAGAAGAACAACAAATAGTACCGTTACTCTTAGCGGCAGTGGCAAGATCTCAACTAGAGAGCTGGACATATGCAGATTGGACTGGAGTGCTGGAGGATGAGAGATCAGTTTGCCTATTTTCTGTGCCTAACAGACTCAGAAGTAAGGGAACCATGCCTATGGCTGTGGATGAAGGGCTCTGGCATAAGGTGGGATCCTGCTTGTTTGGTATAAAACCTTATTTGGCAGCTATTGCTCAAAGGACATATTGCAAATGTTTTTTTTTAACCTGACTGGTTTGATTGCAGGTGAGTGCTGGAATTTCATAGGGTATTATAATACAAGGAGCACTTTTGTTCATTGCTCCCTCAGTTTCTGCTGTGGGAAATGAACACATAATATTTTTAAGCTATTGAAAACCAGTAAAGGAAATATTATTTTCACTTTTAGCATATGCTCATTTATTGAACACATTATAAAAAGCTGAATGTCTGGTAATCGTTTGGGGCGGCAATGTATACTGATAATAACAGTCATCACATGCTCTACTGGCATACTGTAGTATAAATGGTGCTTAGGTAATAGGCTGAAAACTCCTATTAAATGCTTCCATAGCTTTGCTGGCACAAGACCACATATTTGGCTCTTGACATTCTTGCCATACAATTCATGTCACATTTAATGTAGCTGCACCAGAGTAGTGGAAGCGCTCTTATTTTCCAATGATTACGTTTCTGAACCCTTTAACATGACCCAGTTTGTCGCTGTTAAAATCCACCAGCAGTTTGCGCAGGCCGTAGTGGGTGGGGGTGAAGTAGATTTTCACCTTGGCTTCTTGCCCGGGCTCCACACTGTTTGGGATCCTGAGAATATAAATATTTAAACATTAGTCTCATACTAAAAGCACAGCCACAAGCACTCTAATCACAGCTGCTCAAAACATTAATGCCTATTAACTAAATAACTTTTATACTGGACCTAGATTTAGGCATGTGAGTCTGCAGTAACATTAGCTATCAGGAAAAGGTTCTAGTAACCTTAAAAGTCTAGCTAAACCTACATTTTCCATCTGTCATTAAATCATCAGATAACTTCAGTCCTGCCTTAACAAATGTAACAGCTAAATGTCAACATTCAAAAAACCCTAAGTATAATGCATGTTTGTTGCTTGGTTGTTTTGAAATGTATTATTTTTGTATAGCATTGTGCATGCTAAAGGGCACCCATAATTTTCTGTTTTTCCTTTCAACCCCCTGATTGCACCGAAATAGTGTCGGCTGTCCGGTGTAATAAGGGGTAATTATGTTAAGTATTTAATTTCTGTTTGGACTCTGTCACCTGTGTTTTTCTGTTTTGAGTCCAGAGGCCCTCGAGCTTATTTTCTTTTGTGTGGTTTTAAAATAAAGAAACCCTGAGTAATATGGACGACGAACAGCCGGGCCACGTGATAAGCATGTTTAAAAACGAAGGTGACAGATTTCACCTAACTTTTATGCAAGTTTACAATTTATCTGATGTGTGGAAAAGTTTCAGACAATGCCCATATTTTTCACTTTGTCAGCTATGTAAAGTCCTCAGAGGACTGCCAAGGGCTTACTGGAAATTTTGGCATGGAGTCTGCATCGAAAGGTCATTAATAGGTAACTGTGATCTCATCACAAAGTAAATATCTGAAGTAGTCAACAGCACACTTGAATAAACTATTTGGAATCAAGGGCTGTGCTCTGATAAACCTGAACTATTTGGCTTCAATTTTTGAGAAAAAGTGTGAGAAAAGAAGGAGAAGCATTTCATACAAGAACATCTTGTCAGTTATGAGGGCTTAAGGCTTTGTGGGTGTGTTGCAGACATGACACGGGATAGAGAGAAGAAAGGGACTTATTATATATCACTAAAGAAGCTAATGTCCAAAAGTCAGTGAGAGAGTTTAAGGAGAAAAACACATGGATGTTAAAAAAAGGCAGTGGACCTAAACATACAAATCAACATTAAACTACTTGAAGAAATTAAAGGTTAAGGTTTTGAAACAGCCATCACCATTCCCAGAGTTTAATTTTATTCCAAATATGCTTTTCTGCAATGAAATGTGGAGAAAAAAAACTTAAATCAGGAAGCTAGCTGGTTAAACGTGTGAAAGTGTGAGCAAAGTTATGCACATTTCACATTTAATATTTTTTTCCAATATGTTAAAATTAGCACATAAATTATAAACACTACATTGGAATTAGAAAATGGTTTTTATATGACCCAGGTGATTAGACCTGTTTTACCGACCTTTTCCCATTGATGGGAAAATCTTTACTTAAAAAGGTATTTGGCAAGTCATTCTGGCCTGTCTTCACACATTATTTATCTTATCGCATTCATGCTGCAATAAGTCAAAGGGGTAACATTTTCCTTGCATCTCATTTTTTAGCCTGCTGTCTCATTCATGCATTCAGCTGGCGTGCAGTTTTTAATCAAACAGCCCAAACTAGATCAGCAGTAACAGCTGGGATTTCCACACAAGCTCTGACAGGCCGGAGATTATTATTATTCCAGATAAGAATCTTGACAAATAAAAATGACCTGAAGGGAAAAATCTGTGTTGTCTTCAGCTTCCAAGTTTTTTATATTTAATTATCTCAACTCTGCTCACAGAAAAAGGGCAGTTCTTTATATTTGTATGGTTTAAAAGCACTCATTTAACCCACAGATCTACATGTCCAAATGAATGCAGACACTGCTTTTTGCCAAACTGGGATGTTTATGACATACCCATTTCTTAAAAATAAAAAAAATCAGCAATGTAACCTCTATTTAAAAACGCATGATGTGCAACGCTTCACAAAACTGCTCTGCACAGAAGTGGAATTACTTTGTGGAGGATCGAAACATCATCAAATTCCTTTAAGTCAAACTGCCAGCAATACCTAAATGCCTAAAATTAGTGTTTGACTTCTCAAATGCTATTGTGTTAGATGGAATCTAACCCTGTTCCACAATTATGTGTAAATGTTTCCCAGAAGAGGAGAGGAAATTAGCAAAGTAGGAGCCAAATAAAGGCCTAATATCACTGTTATGTTTGTGATACTGGTAGAAACATTCGATGAAAAGTTGTCTGGATACTTCAGAGTTCACAAGTCAGTACTTTTAAACTGACATTTAATTTTTAGTTTAGGCTAACACTTACATTATGAGGCTAACATTGCTAACAAGCACTAACAGACACTCCAAATGTTTCTGTAAAAATACATTACTAAAACATCCCCCAACCCACTCAAAGTACATACAGCTATTCATTAAGGTCACAATGTTGTCAACCCACTGAGCTAAAATGAACAAAGGCTCTGAGTTTCCGACAATACTAGGCCTGATATTCACAAAGCAGCCATAAAGAGGACTGATCTTGGATCATAATCCTTTTGTAATGGACATTTCTAGATCATTCCTCCCACTCCTGAGGTGGTTTATGAATATAAACTCCGTAGTCCAAAAAGGCTGCCCACAGTGTTTAGCTACCGGATGAAGTTCTGTTCATTTTTATAGCGCACTGTATGACATTTGTGTCCTAAACAAGGAATCTTCTCTACCTTAACATAGACCTGAGGACTGAGAAGTTTACATAAAGGATATTCAATTCATAAATATTGTCAACAGTGTTACCCTTCTAACTCCAGTGCTAAACTAAACAATCAAATGTGTCTTGGCTGATTTCCCACCAAACCATTTAATGGTTTAAGGTAACTTACTGCTCTGTGATTGTCCTGCCTCCTGTAAGGTTTGCTCCCTCTATGCTGAAGCAGCATGCCCCTAAAGGCTCTGGCAGCATATTCTGCAAAGTGATTTCTGCTGCCAGCTGACGGTTCACTTTGGGTTCTCCAAGGATCTAAAGAACAAAATGAATTGTGTGAATCAATAACTGTTTAGCAAATAAAATTCAATAAATTACGTATGAGTTGGTTTCCTTGACGATCTTTGTGTTGTTGTCATGTGACAGCACCATGGTTTGATTTCATCAATGATATGGTGACTGTTTTGTGAGGGGAACTGTTTGAGTTTTTACCCTGATCTTCATGTCTGGGTTTTCAAGGACAATGGTGCGCATGGACAGAATGGCATCTCTGGTGCTGTAGTCTATCAGCAGGACTCCCAGCCGGATTAGATTGTCCTGAGTGATTGCATCGCAGTATTTACTGTAGTTCAACCTCAGAGGCACCTTCCGCTCTACAGTGCACACATACAGACACACCTGAATTAATGTACTGTACTAAATCTTTCCCAAATGCATAATGTTTAAACTTTGCACATGTAGTCAAACTGATGAATCTGCACAACAAAAGAAAAGAAAATACTCCTACAAAGAAAGGAACATTTCTAGAGCAACCATAAAAGAAGGTCTAGTTAATGAATCTCAGATTCTAAGCTTTTTTTTTTCTTCACACTTGTATGTACAGTCCCCCAGGGATGGGCAGGGTTCAGAATACATGTATTTAAAATATCAATTCTAATTACAAAATAGAATTATTTAATTTGCATTTGATGACACTTATGTATTTTTGGTACAATATTTGGTATTTTGAATCGTATTTAATATGTTATTTTTGATTCCATGCACTTGCAAGCACACACCTCCTCCAGGTGGCAACTCCACATTCAGCAGGTCTTTAAAACCACACTCCTTTCCGATTGATCCATCATAAGACACAGCACGGGAAGCAAACACCAGACGGCACTTCTTCTCCTCAGATGTGTTGTTCGTAACCACAGCAAAGACATCGAAGTCACACCCTTTCCTCATCTCCACAGAGACCTTGATACTGACGTGTAGGCCGGTGTTGTCCTGCTGCTTGAGCAGTTTGTTTTGGTGATTGGCTTTATTAAATGCCTCTCGCTCCTCTTCTGAGCCTGTGTCAGGGAGAGCAGAACAGTGGGTTGAACAATCATGGTTTTTAAAGAACAATTGCCATTGTTTCTTTCATACCTGTACCTTACCTTCTGGGTACTTATACAGGTGTGTAATGTCTTCTCGCCGGTCACTTCCAACACTTTTGGTGCTGATCTTCTGGCCAACATGGTGTTTGCTAATGACCTTGCGTGAGCTGCCATCTTTGTACTTTAGGAATGTCTCCACATCTGCATTGACCTCCGCAAACACAAATGGAGCGTCATACTTTAGCGTTAGCTCTCCCTCCTTTATGGCTTTCAAAGGGACTGGCCCACAGCAGAACACCCCTAGAGGTTAATAATGAAAAAGGGTTAATGCATATTCACAGTCTGTTACAAAAATCTTTAGGACTGTTTCATATGACAATATTTTTAAATGATCAGTTATATCACAGTACACTTGTGTGCACTGATAATTGCGCTGCATGATTTATGTGGGTTAAATTAAATATGGTACACTAATTATTTGTGATGTAAATATTAAATGTGGCACTTCTTCTTCTGTTTTATATGATTTGAAACTTCTTCCAAATTGAAGCACTTTATGTATTGATATATTTATTATCCTCATTATATATTTGTGTATAATAAAGTAGATATCAAACTGTCTTTTTTGAAAAGTAATGATTTGATCACTTTTCAAAAGGTGATATTGAATGGATATTAACGTTATTACCAAATTCATTCTTAAAACCCAACAATTTTCTCACTCAGGGTTGGGCTAGGTCTGTCATACTTGATTCAGACATGTCTAAAAAGTTCCTAAATAAAATCATATTTGAAATGGTACTAGTGTCATATTAGCTCTGGGCTGGTTTTACTGAAAGCAATGATCCCAAACTGTGAATCAATAGTGTGCAGACACTGCTAAACTCCTGATCTAATTTGCAATTTTATTTTTAGCCTAAAAGTCTAAATAATCTTACAAATCTGTGCTTACATATTATATTATTCTCAAAACAAGATCAAAAAGACTTTTTAGACTAAAAATAAGATTGTAAGTTTTGGTTAGATCAGGAGTTTTTGCAATGTAGCATCCATATCAGTATTAACTTGTATCCATAAGTGTAATATTGCAGCACCATGTATAAAATATTCCAAAAAGGGAGAGAAATAGAAGTGTGTGAATACCCTCGCTCTTCTCCTGGGGCGTGGGGTCACTGGCCTGCCAGCCATCAAAACCTGCTTTCAGATCAGGACGAGTCATCCAGCTCTCCACCCAGCAATGGTAATTCCTACAACAACAAGGAACAACCTACATATTCACACAAAAACCACCGCCCAGCTGTTTATACACCTTCAGACACATTTAACACATTGAAATCTCATGAGTAGCTTCAAAGTATTACGGCATTTGTGGATTGTAGGAGGGCAAACTATTTACAAATAGAGTAAACTAAGTATGCTGCTTGTTGTTTGCTACACTTCCACTCATTAAATCTATAAAAGATCTTCTTCAGAGGCAAGATATGTATAGCTCCAGTCAAGATGAGAGGTGAACAAGTCCAGATGAAAAATGCTTAGAAACAGAAGCTACATTAGTTAGAGAAGAACAATTAAAACAATGAGTAAAATACCAAATATCTGTTTCCCATATAGCAAATTATATTTAACACAACTGTTTTAATGATTCACAATCACCTAAAATACTACTAAATAATCTCATTTTGATACATGACAAACAAGACTAGCAGATTTTTCTATTCTTCATTTACCTGTCAGTTGAATTCATGTGCACCTGAATTTATAATTTATATGTATTTCTCACAACATCAAAAAGTATTTAAATTAATTAAAAGACAAAACTGCGCAATTTTTGGACTAATTTGAAAATAGAGCTGCAATTACTAGCTGCTCTATGATTCTTACCAAATCATGTCTCTGGACGTGTTCAGTAGCTGGCCATTCTCATCCACATAGCGCTCAATCACCAGGTTCTCGTTGGTATCATGGGCTGAGAGGAAGTTTGTCACCACTCTGCAAGGGATTCCCAGAGCTCGAGACACTGCAGACATATACCCAAAATCCAGCACATATTTATTTTGTGGGCATAAAAGTCAAGCTTCAGTCATTCCCTCCCCTAATGTATCTCCTTGTTTATCCACTTTTCTAACAGAGGTCGGCTGTCTGCAGTGGGTCAAATCTCTAGTCAGTTCTGTTGCTAAATTGTTCCAGTTTTGAAGTTATCAGAACTGATGCTACAGACATTAACGTTGTCCTTAGGCAAGACTGCTAATGTTAGATTCCCCCCACTACAAACTACTGTGGATACAAATGTATTTGTCTTTTCCGATACGTCATTACTCCATAAAATTAATCAGCCCTTAAATGCAATAAACAAGATGTTAAAGAATAGTTCAAGCATATATCCTGTTGTTGCTAACAGTGAATAGAATTTAGAAGTCACCAGGTAAATTAATGACAGGGATTATTGACTATGTCATTAGCATTAAAGGCATTATTTTATTTTAGCATAGGATAATGTTAACAATCCAGATACATTCCCATGTTGTCACATAAAAATGACACCCTGTTCTTACCAGTGCAGGCAACAGCAGCAAAGACCCAGCACTGGCCAAAGCGGACAGGCAAACAAGAAGAAGTGTCCCATGTTTTCAGAATCTCCACACTCCCCCTCCATGCCATGGGGCTGATTCCACCATCAAAAGTGTCCTTCCAGCAGCCTTCCAATACTCCATTATCTCTGTCATTGCTGTTCACCTGTGGGAGTGTGTATGTGTTTTGGAGCGGGGTTGGGGGGGGGGAATGACTATGTTAGTAAATAGTAATGTTCTATGTTCAAAAATCTTACATAGAATAACTAATGGGTCTTACCATAGCACTGAGAACTCTGCAAACATATATAGGGTTCCTGCGGCCAGAACTGTCCTTCCCAGGGTTCCTCCTATATTTAGGGTTTACATCCAATATTCTCAGACAAGCATCCAGGATGCCTTCTTCAAACTGAAAATTACACCAAAATACAGCACTTACTAAACAATCTACTTGACCAATACAAAATTGCCATGGTACACCCAGGTATAATGCATATAATGTAATTTCTAAAAAGAACAGTACGATCTACCGTATCAGTGAAAATGCAGGAATGTTCATGGTTCATATATTCTCACATCAGTTCTACTGTCATCCTGTCATGAGGCTTTAAAAATGATTTACCCTTCACTTATCAGTGCTGGCTCTTGTAATGTTCCCTGTACACCTCTCCTCTTTCTCCACATTCTTTCTGTCACTTCATCATTGTCTCGGTTGTTGCCTAATCATTTGAAGAATGTGAGGGGAACGCTTTGGTGTAGGTCAATTTTAGAGAGGAGTACGGTAGGAGGTGTTTGCTGATAACTTACATAAAGTGTGTGTGTGTTTGTGCAGCCATGTCTTTTAACCCACCTGGCCAAAGTACCATGCTAAAGGAACAGGGTATTCAGCACTACCGCGGTAGATTATGCCATCCTGAGCCAGTACATACTCCTCCAGCTTCTCCTGACTGTCCATGTACACAGTGTCTCCTGTTCACCACAACACACAACACACATCTGCATCAACCTGTCCTCCAAAGAACCTGTGTGATTTGTGTGTATTTGTGTTTGTGTGTATGCGCACACAAGCTGAAGTCATATCATATTATGTGGTTTATTGATGTAGAAACAAATATCTGGCTTTATTTCTGTGCCTATTTTGTTAAGTGTGTTCACAGTAGCACAAAGACATCACTGTTTGTGTGTGTGTGTGTGTGTGTGTGTGTAGGTGTGTGTGTGTGTGTGTGTGTGTGTGTGTGTG
>JBBKCR010020470.1:0-12110 GCA_037577295.1 Ladigesia roloffi | reverse complement strand
TCTCTTCTCTTCTCTTCTCTTCTCTTCTCTTCTCTTCTCTTCTCTTCTCTTCTCTTCCCTTCCCTTCCCTTCCCTTCCCTTCCCTTCCCTTCCCTTCTGTTATAGAGAGGTGCTCCGCTGCACAATGATCACACACCAGATTCTGCTGAGAGGGGCCACCCAGTGCTTTCTGCTCCACACTGCCCTCTGTCTGACAGATGTGGTATAACATGTTAAACAAATCCAGCTGTTTAGCAACTAAGGCCTCGTTTACACTGTCAGTTAAATGTGACACAATTTAGATTTTTTTGCTCGTATGTGACACATACAATGAAAGTATAAACAGGAAAACACAGCATGCATTCAGATAATTGGAGATCGATTTCAGGCCTCGTTCATATGTGGAAATAAGAGAGGAATGCAGACAAATGTTGACCCAGCAAATCCAAAGTTGGCTTCTTCATTCTAAAATTTCTGCCCCACCGCTCCTCTCTAATGCATATTCCACATTCGTCCATCTTGGCAACTGTTTGGGGTAAACAACCCCCCTTTGCTATTGCAAGTGTAAACAAGCCAGTTGTATATGAGTCACAATTAAAAAAAAAACATCTAAACAGAAGGTCAAAAAAATCGGATATAGGCAACAAATCAGAATTGAGCATCAAGACCTGCAGTTTAAATGAGGCCTAAATGGATTTTGCTCTTGTAGAACATATTTATAAATTCACTCTTTATTACTGGCAGCCATCAGTGTCCCTGGAAGAAGTGTTTGCTTTTCTGGCACATTTCCGAGCTGACGAGTCTCTATGTCGAGGCACGGTGCTTTGGAAAGAGGTAAGATCCCTGACTGAATAAAGAAGACAGGGTCTTATTTTCAGAATACTAATATTGCTGGTTATGTTCGTTAGCCACTATGTTCATTGACTGAGTTGCAAAAACCCCCCAAAAAAACAGAAATATTTATGTCAGGACTCACCCCTGTGTTGTTTTACAGCTCTGTGGTTGGTTGAAGGCTAATGAGGGCAGGTTTCGGCCTCCTGAAGCTTCCACCAACTCCGCCCCAGAGGCCATCTCTGTACACAGTGCCAGGCATTTGAAGGCATTCCTCACAGAGCCAGCCAACTCGGGTGAGGCATCGCAACATAGACTTATACAGCATGACACATACTACATTTAAAAAGCTTGCTATTTAAAATAACAACCTGAGTCTGCTCCTACTATAATCATTTGGGGATTCGATAGTCTTGCCTAATCCATTGGGTTTTAGGTAGTCTAGCCTCATCCTTTGGGATTGGGTAGTCTTGCGTAATCCTTTGGGGTTTGGGTAGTGTAGTATGATGCATTGGGGTTTGGGAAGTGTAGCCTAATCCATTGGTGTTTAAGTAATCTTTCTTAATCCTTTGGGTTTTGGTAGTCTAACCTAATCCTATGAGGTCTTTGTAGTCTAGCCTAAACCATTAGGGGATGGGTAAATATTCTGTTCCATTACAGCTTGGTTAGTCTACCATAATCCATTGGTGGTTGAGTAGTCTTATCATAATCTACTAGACTTTGAGTTTTCTAGACTAATCCATTGGGAGCTAGGTAGTCTAGGCTGATTCTTTGGGGACTAGGTAGTCTAGGCTGATTTTTGAGGGGATAGGTAGTCTAGTATGATTCTTTGGGGGCTGGGTAGGATAAACTAATCTTTAAGCGGATGAGTAGTCTAGCCTAATCTATCAGTGTCTGGAGAGATCTTGACCTCTTGCTTTGTTTGCATAACCTATTGACTGCTTGATGACTAGAGTCATGTTGTCCACTTGCCTGATTGCCTGGGGTCATAGACCCATTGCTTGGTTAGGGATGTGATGCCTGTGTTGTATTATGGAAGTGTTTTGGGTTGAATTGAAACTGCCTGTGCTATTTGTTAGCTGACCTCACCAAACGGGCATTTTGAACTGTAGATTATTTTGTCCCTGACAGATCAGACTGGCAGTGTCCCGGACCCAGGCGAGGCTGAGTTACTGGCTCGTGCCCTGCTGTTGTCGGTCGACGTGGCCTGGAGCAATAGAGAGGAGAAGAGGCTTGAAGGTGATTGGCTAGAACAGCTTATCTTCCCACTGCTGGACGTCCTGCGCCGCCTCAGCACCAGCGTCTACTTGGTGCTACGCAAAACCGATAAGAGCCTGCAGCTCATGTTGCAGCTGCTGTGCCTGCTGGGAAGAAGGAAGGAGGAGGAGGAGAGAGGTGTGTGCAGTGCGAAAGATGCTTGGATAGAATGTAATGATAGGGACTTATTTGATTTAACTCTTTATTTGTTTTGTAGACGAGGTCACTGTTGCCTTGACGACTCTGCTGTTTGGGGTGGTGGAGCCAGTTCAGGAGTTTATATTGAGGAGGCTGAGTGGAGAACTGCAGGAGGTGGGCATTAGTGTCCGATTTCAAGTGAATTTATACACAGATAACAATGAAACGTCATTACCGATAACGAAGGTTTGCACAGTAAAAACCTCAGCAAACAGTAGTATAAAATGGATGTGGTAAAACTGTTAATGTTGTAAAATAGTAAATGCAATGTCACTTGCAGGATCAATAATAAGTAAAGTTGATCCTCAGCTGGAATGAGGTTTCAGTAGCATGTTGTAAAATCTACTGATTGGTCAGTGCCTTTAAACAACCTCTAAAAAAATGACTGACTTTAGCAGCACAAACAAAAAAGACGAATAATTTTTCTCCCAAATCCATTACACTACAGAAAACGACCACTGAAGCAACTGCAGCAAAGGATAAATACATAAATGAAGTAAACTTCTATGTAACAGTATGTTATTGCTGTCGCTTGTCCAATGCAGACGGGGTGAACCTGTTTTAGTGGCTTCCTCCCTCTTGACTCACCCAAATTCCAGGTTCCATAGCACATTATTGAAATGTGTTCATCAGTCAATATGCTCAAACATATTAAAAGTGTTTATTCCAAATAAATTTAATTCTATGTATGTTTTCCTGCTGTTTGGACCTCAGTGGACCTCTTTGCCAATGACACAGTTGCCTGGTTAGCTGTCTAAGTTTATAAAAGCAGTGAGAAGTAAAGCAGAGGTCAATACTGGCCTAAATGTAGACCTGGCTATGAGAATGAAACTATGATAATTTGAGACCTGATGGATATTTGAGAAATAAGATCAAAACCTGATAGACCATTTATGTTTATCGGGTGTGTCCAGATGTTTCAAGTTCTCCTTCACTCGCGTATACTGAACTGTGACTGTTGTGTTTTTTGCAGCTGTGCGATGTGGACCGGGCAGGCCTCTATCTGTCTCTTCTACGCGAGCTGGTCAGGACCTACAGCAGCGTCCCCGTCTACCTCTCGAAACTCCAGAAGAACTTTGTGCCCAGACTCACTAGGAACTGCATGAGGATCCTCAGTAATCACTCGCAACAGGTACCAGACCACAACTGTGCAGGGTGCACATAATACATGTGTTTTTGCTGGCTATATTGATATTTTTTTCTAGCACAGCCATTTTTCAACACCTGACTGAGTTGCATATTGTTGCTGTCTGGCTAATTCTTCAGAAATCTTCTTTTGGTCTTGGTTGTTTCCTTTTCATAAATCGATACTTTTGGTCAAATTCTAGATGGGTCTTTAAAATGTAGAAATTATTAACCAATGAAAAGTGTTGAAAATAGTTTTACCAATTTTGATGACATGTTATTCATTTATGTAAAAAGACATATTTTTATTGAGTTTCCTGAAAAGTAGGTTTTGGACATACGAGTTTTCGGCCCGACAGTAACGGTATAATTGTGTTCTTCTATGTGCTGTTTTTTCAGAATCCTACCATGGCCGGGCAGGTGCAGAAAGCGGTCAGCATGGCCACGTTAGCCTCGCTGTGTGGTTTAGCTCAGAGTTTCTTTGCCCCTGAATCTGATGCCGTGAGGACCCTCTGCTCGCTGGCTGAGTTCTTCTACACGTCTTCACCGTCCTCATCCTCAATGCAGCGCTTTAACCAGCCCTTAGTGAAGCCGGACATCTCAGGAAGGTCCGATTAGTGGTCAGGTCTTGAGTATTGCGCTCTGCATCAGTGGGTCTGGTTATATGAATGAGAATCAGAAAATATTACAGGTCCTGGAAGAAATGGTAGTTACACAGAGACGAGAACAGCACCAATTATAATGTCTGAATAAATCCAGACACAAATGCTGAGTATAAACACTATAGATAGTAACTGACAATTGAGTGAATTTCCAATAACATAAATAGGGGTTAATACTATATTATATGTAGTAGATATCCTTTGTTTATTATAAGTAATATTGAAATAAGTAGTGATGATTAATACGGCATGATTAATGCACATGCTAATGAAGATCTAGCACATAATGAAATGATTTATATGTGCTCATAAAACCAGCAGACATCAATGGCATGTATAAGTTTGCTAAAACAGGAGGAACTTTCTGGATGCTAGATGATTTATCTGACATAGTCAAGCCATAATTTAAAAAATATATATGTATTTTCTGGTGTATTTTTTGTAGTGCTTATTTAACATTGCTGTAATTTACACTATTACTGTTAAAAAAAATCATTTAAATCATTATAACATGTAATATTAAGATATGTAAGTGAAAGATTATGTACCTGTTAGGTTTTTGCTATCATTTCTCTCACTTTCATTCCTGTTGAGCTTTATCAGTGCTTTTGGCCGAACGGTTCCTCAGTTCTTCTGTTGATACGTGTTTTGACAGTGGTCCGGATGACAGCCCGCCTGTAAAGGACTGGGGCAGAGTGGCGGCTCACTTCATCCGAGACCAGTGGTGGTGTTTGGGGTTCCTCCAGACCTTCGCCAAACCTGTTGGCCTCCCTGAGACCGCCAGTGCTGTGGTGGTCTTTCAGGCCGCCATGGAGGCTATAGAGTTGCTACCCAGTGATCTGGTGCTGCCGGTGTTGGACTTTATGTCTTCAGTCTTACCACAGGTCACATTAAATAATGTGGTGTTTGTGTTTCTGCAGTTTTTGTACTAGACATCATACCCCATGCTTTGTCTGAATCAAATAACATTAATTGTACAGTTAATTAATCAAAAGAAAGAAGTTAGAAGGAATTTACACATTTATTACTTAAAATACCAGTCAAAACCTCTCATTCATTTGTTTTTATTATATTCTACATTTTAGATTAATATTGAAAACAAACAAACTTATAAAGGAACACATGGAATTATGCAGTAAATATAAAAAAAATATTTTTCAGCTAGTGTAGTTTCACACATATATATTACACAATATAAGAATAGACCTGCCTTTAAGCGAATGCATGCTTGCAACTCCATGAAGTATATAGAAAAGATACTAAATTTAATTAAATATAATAGATAAAAAGAAATGTATGCATCTCATGTCAATACATTCATGACAGATGGTCCTCAGCTGTTTGTCATCCTACAGGGCCGAAGTTCTTGCTGGTGTGTGGTTTTAGGGGTGAAATGATCCTCTTAGTAACAGATATTTCTGTTTCCTTCACTAGATGGTGCTTGATGATGAGGCGTTGTGTGTGGAGGCCGTCTGTGTATGTTGGAAGCTGGTGCAGGCCTTGAGTACGAACGCTCATGACTTCTGGCCGGCACTGCATGCTTTCGTGCGCCTGGCCTTCCATTGCAGCATCCTGGAGCGAACGGAGGCAGAGAGCCCCAAACTAGCTGCCTGCGTAAGACAGGTGAGGGTTAACAATTCTCTACTTTGTCAGATGAATATAAAATGTTGAACATTATATTACAATACATTCATCTGGCAGGTGCTTTAATGCCATGTGACCGTCAATTTAAATACATTTTTAATGTATTAACCCTTATAGTCATGTGAGAACACACCACAGCAGTGTGTACAGTGTGAAATTCTTTCTCCTTTCTCTGGTTTAACCCATTCACCAAGTGAAGCCGAGGGCTGCCACCAATGAAGGGCGCCCAGGTACCAGTGTGAAGGGGGTGCTACCTTGCTCAAGGGTACCTCTGTGGTGACACATGTAGTTCGAACCCACAACCTTCTGATTGCCGGGCCAACTAAGCCATCCAGCTGTTAAGAAAGCTAAGAATAAGAAATGATGTGAACCAGAAGGTCATAGCTAGTTCCTTTTAAATATATTTAAATAGTCATATATTGTCCTATACATTTATGAAAATTAGTTAATTGTCAGATAGTGAGCCATTTTAATACCTAGTTTATTACTGCTAATTGATGATTTCTAAACTGTCTACAACCTAATTAACAAACTGGTTATTAATATTAACTAATTTGTAAAGCCTTTAGAAGGCTACTCTTCTTGTTAAGTGGTACTGTAATATAATACCGTAAATTGATTTTATGTCAGTCCATGTGTTTGCATAATAATGGAGGCCCAGGATTACATTGTACATCTCATCAAACCTCGAATACCTGATTCAGCTCAATCGATACTTCAGTAGATTCAAACAGGAGCTGCTGATATAATTTTACAAATCCATACAGAGGCATTGAGGTGAAATACAGAACCTTTTACTTCCAAACGAGTACTTTTTACAAACAAAACTTAACTTGATTGTATTTAATGCTTTCTTGTTCATTTGCATTTATTCCTTTGTCTTTGTATTTGCTGGGAGAGCGTAACATCCTGCTTGGAAAAATGGCTTTAAACAGTTTGCACAACTTTTGCACAGGACTGTACATCATTGCATATATAACTGTATTGCACTACATCCACAGACCCTGTTATGATGTTTCTTTTACGTGTTTTGAAGTTGATGCTCGACATGATGGAGATGTCCGAGTCCAAGTCGGGGGTCTTGAACGTCCTGATCCAGCACTGCTGCCAGACCTGGCTACCCTCAGACCCCAACCACCAGACACACACTGCTATTCAGAGCGCCATTAACCACTTGGATTTCCTGACTGAGGCTTGTGTGTATGGACCAGTCTTCAGAAGAGATCAGAGGTACGTCTCATAGGTAGCTTTTTTGTGGCTGATTCCAATTTCTATAAGGTTAAAAGCACCTTATATTAGATAAAATTAGATCAAACACACACACACACACACACACAAACACTGCTGTCCTGAAAAGGATTCACCACCCAAATAAAATGCTACATGGACAAAAGTATTGGGACATCCTTCTTAATAATTGAATTCAGGTGGCTCCTTCCTTCCAGTGAAGGACAAACGTTTTGCACCTGGACAACACCATGCTCTAACTTTGTAGACACTGTTTGGGGAAGAACCTTTGCTATTCCAGCTTGACTGTGCCCCAGTGCACAAACCGAGCTCCATAAAGGTTGGATGAGTACAGTGTGGAAGAACAGGCCTGGCCACACAGAGTCCTGACCTCAATCCCATCCAGAACCTTTGGGATGAACTGGAATAGAGATTGTGAATCAGACCTTCTCATCCAACATCAGTGTCTGACCTCATAAATGCTCTACAGAATGAATGGGCACAAATTCCCACGGAAACTACAACATCTTGTGGAAAGCCTTCCAAGAAGATTGGAAGCTGTTATAGCTGCAAAGAACTCCACATTAAAGTCTGTGTAATTAAATGAAATGTCACCTAGCTCCTGTTGGTGGAATGTTCAGACGTCTCAAAACTTTTGTCCATGTATTGTATCTGTGAGGGAGCTACACTACTTTGTTAGTGTATCACAACGCCTCTATGTGAGATGTGGAACTCTGGACCTGGAGGTTGGTAGTGCAGCATGTTTTTGGTGATTTCCCTGCTTATAAACTCCTGGTTCACCTCGCCAGTTAGCTGTCAGTTTTAGCGAAGCTGTTTGAGGAGGAGAACCATCAAACTGTGCTGAACACCAGCCCTCCAGAGGACCGGAGCTTGAAACCCCCGATCTGTGTCTTCTTGGTGTCAAGCATGACAACTGCTGTACAGTCTTTATCAGTTTCTTTCCCTTCTTGTAGACTTATTCAGGAGGTCCAGACATACGTGGAGCAGCTTGGCGAGGAGTGTACAGCCAATACTTTGATCGCCAGGTCAGAAATGACTTCGATTCTGTTCACCCAGGCAGTAAAAAACAATTTCGGCTTAAATATATCTCATAGTGAGTGATTAATATGTCTCCTCCTGTCAGTGAGAACAGAGATGACCAATTCCCACGTTTGTGTGTCCTGGCCTTCCTGAGCCGCCTGGATCCGAGCAGCACTCTACATCAGAGGCTGATGGAGGAGCTGGTGCAGCGCTTACTGAAAATGGTACATGTGTTCTCTGTCCAGAAAACCTTATTGATCCTGGAGGAAACTGCTTAGGTTATGACTGCACAGACACACAGAAACAAAAACAATATAAAATACAGCTCCAGAAACAATACAGTAAAATGCTGTTCTTTAAAGCATAATTTTTTTGACAAAACTTCAAAAGAGTTCACAAAAATGTAATAATTGAAAGAAAACAAATGTCTCGGTTACTTTAAAAAAAATTGGCAATAATGACCTTTGAGGTACTTGTAGAGTTTTACCATCCAAATGGTCTCATTGTGAGAGGAGAGTGTGGATTACAGCAGTGTTTTTATAGAGGTACGGATTTACAAATAAATTGCAGTTGTCAGTTATTTATTTTTCAGAGCTGTATGCAGGCTAAAGATGCTATATACACAAAAGCTGGGTATTAATACTATAGATAATTATTATAGTTAATCGAATGTATGCAGACTAAATATTCTATTTACACAAAAGCTGGGTATTAATACTATAGATAATTATTATAGTTAATCGAATCAATGGTAACACAAATGGAGGGTTAGGGTAATAATATTGTATGTATAGAGATCAGTATTTTATAAGAGATATTGACATAAGTAATGATATTGACATGGTAAGACTATGCATGAAAGCTCAGCTCTCTCTCTCTTTCTCTCTTTTCCCCTTTTTCCCTCTTTCTTTGATTCCAACCATCTGTTTTGCCAGGACGAGGAAACATCAAAGTCAAAAGTGCGTTATTATAGCAACTCCACGCATCATCGAGTGAAAAATAGGGTGTGGCAAACATTACTGATGCTGCTACCCAGGCTGAGGCCGGTGAGGATTCCCAGCACACACACACACACACACACACACACACACACATACACACACACACACACACACACAAATACCATTGGACATGTGTGCACTCCCGTGCAGTAATTGAAATATTGATTTTTGTTTTTTAACAGGAGTTTGTGGTCCAGAGTGTGCTGGTGCGTGTGTGTGAGGCGGGTTTCTGTGCCAATCAGGCGTCCGTTAAGTACCTCATTGAGTGGGCCCTGATCCTGATCCTGCACCAGAACCCCACCCATATCCAGCGACTGTGGGACTGCTTTGATACGGTGAGTGCCCCATTCTGAAATGCCAATAAATCAGTACAATCTGACCTCGGGGTGGTTTAACCATGATTAAACATTCACATTTTGTCTCTTGGCAGGATCAGGAGAAGACCAAGACGAGCATATGTACATTCCTCTGTGTCTTAGTGCACCTAGACATCCTTCTCCCTAAACTCCAGGATAAGGTAATGATGCTGCCTGACCCTTGTTGCCAGTTTTGATAATAATGCACATTTTAAATTTCCCCCATGCTCTATAAGACAGAAAATGGCAGATGGACCAGTTTATGTGTATTTAGATTGTAAATTAAATGTATTATATCAAATATTACATCATAATGCTGGGCAAGAAACACCCTAACAGCCACCTGGGATACCACAGCAGCCAAATAGCAACACTAGCAACCAGCTGGAGTACAAGAGCAACCCCTGAGCAACTTGCTGGAGAGCACCAGAGATTGGAGACCTACCAGGGAATTACTGAAGCTGTACAGTTACTATTAATTAATGATGTGTTTTAAAAGCCTTTTTCATTATTTACAGGCTTTATCCTCGATGAACATGCTCATAAATTAGAAGAAAAAACAGTTGCAGTGTCTATAATGGGGAATTTGCCTTCCCCCTTTTGGCTAGAGACTGTTAATGACAAGGCTGCCTTGGATTGACAACGAAGACTGAAATAGCTTACGTCAGTGCATTTCGGCGCCTAGGGACCTGTTCAGAAGGGCTCTTTAATTAGGATGCAGAACCAATTGACTGTGTTCACAAAGGACCCCTGAAATTGTCTTTCTGGGCTTTTTAATAGAAAAAAACAATAGACACTTTGATTTAGTTATCAAAAACTGACCTTTATACTGGGAGGTTCAGTTGAACAAGTATGTGTAATACATATGAATATGGAAGGAAGTTAATAAATGAATGAAGTGGTCTTAAACCAGGAAATAAAATGTTTTCTGTATGTTATAGTTCAGCAAACACTTGTTTACTGTCTGCTATATATAGTAATAACTCACAAATGATTACATGGTGTAAATTGCTACAGTAACTGACGATTTATCCATAATTTTTATCTTTGAAGTTTAATGAAGTAATTGTGAAAGTCTTTAATCATGGTCTGTAATTCTAAGATGATGTGCTGATTTACTGCCTATACTGTACTCCCATATTTTCATTCTCCATAATGTTTTTTTTTAACAGGCAGTACAATGGCAGAAGGCCGTTGAGGTGATTTTGCTGTGGTGTTTCAGTAATAACTTCAGTGTGCGCTTGTATGCATTGCTGGCTCTCAAACGAGTGTGGGAGATGAAGGAGGTATGTGCCCTGGCTGAAAATGTACAGGGTGGTCCGACATCTCTAGGGGGGCTAGCTACTGTTGTCCAGGCTTGCCTGCATCAAGCTGAGGCCATGCTGAATACAGGGTGAGTGAAACTGAGAAAAGATTTGTCCAGTCAGATTTACTTTTTCAGCCCCAAATTTGAAATGTATTTGTGGCTCTAGACTGACAGTAGTCTCACAAGGCCAATTGTGACAATATAGCAAGAATACAACCCCCTTTAAACACTGCCCAAACATTCTCCTTCTCTTCTAGGACCAGAATACAACCAATAACACAAGCAAAACAAGCTAACTAGGCAAAACAAGCTACCTTGGCAAAACAAGCTAGCTAGGCAAAACAAGCTAGCTAGGCAAAACAAGCTAGCTAGGCAAAACAAGCTAGCTAGGCAAAACAAGCTAGCTAAGCAAAACAAGCTAGCTAAACACACTGTTTTTTCTTTTAAAGAGGTTTTGTTTGTTTTATTGCAAATTTTGGGTTTTCTACCTTTTGTACCATATTATATGCTGCATTGGAGTTGTTGGGGGACTTTCAGTTATGATTATATACCAATGATGTGCTTTGTCAGACAGAACTCATCATTAGTCTGTGTCACAATGATCGTAACACTGCCTTCTAGCTATGTCTTCATTAATGTTGGATCGGCTAATGTCACAATCAGTCTGCTGTCATCTAATAAGTCTTATGTTCATATTCATGTTTATGCTGCCTTCAGGTGTTGGACATACATATAGATTTTTTCCAGGTCTAAATTGCACTGGTCAATAAAGTGATATTGACATTTTATTTAATGTGTATTTAAGTGCAAATCCATATACATATTGCCGAGAGTACCATATACATATTGCCGAGTGAGAGAGTGAGAGAGTGAGAGAGAGTGTGTGTTGCTGTGTGTTATTGGAGCAACTCACTAGAACTCAGTTCCTGAACAAACAGACTTAGAAATGAGATGTGAGAGTAAAGAACCAATAATGAAGACTGTGAGTTTGAAATGAACAAATTAAAAGATGAATCAGTAAAGTGATAACCTTCCCTTAAGGCAAGAACGCCCCTTACTTTCTCTCATAAAGAATCTCTAGTTCCGTCTAAGCCCAAATCCTGGAGTACCAAACCTGTGACAAGCAATTTCTCTTCACTGACTCATTGAGTTAAATCAGGTGTGGTTTACATGGACAAAATAATTTTACTGATATAATCAATAAATACAATACATCTCGGTTAAAAGAGTCTCATGAATATTACATAAGTGTAGTGTAGCAGTGATGACCCCAATAGAGTAAAACTATAAGTATTGATTACATATTACAACCTTCACTTGAGCGGCCTGAGACTTTTCTTTTCAATTAAGAGGAAAACATGCCTCAAGACTCTTCTCAGTCTTGGCCCCCCAATGGTGGAACGAACTTCCCCTCACCATTAGATTGGCAGAGTCTCTTGCTGTTTTCAAACGTCGGCTAAAGACCCACCTCTTCAAGGAGCAC
>JBBKCR010020450.1:0-12112 GCA_037577295.1 Ladigesia roloffi | reverse complement strand
ATAGGAAGAGAGAGAGGGGAGAGAGAGAGAGAGAGAGAGAGAGAGAGAGAGAGAGAGAGAGAGAGAGAGGGAGAAAAAGACAGAGAAAGAGGGAGGGACTCGAGAGAGAGGAGAGAGATTTAGATGGGGATCGAGTGAGAGAGGGAGAGAGAGATGGGAGGGGGGGGCTGGCGCGCACTCACGTGTTCCTCTCTCTGTTAGGCACAGCATCTGGATTCTCGCGCAGTCACGCGCAGCTTCACTCGTTAACCTTTATCGCACCAGGCGATCAGCTCCTGATCAATAATCCGATTTACGCTCAGTGTTCCTGCCTGGACCCACAGTCATTCTGTCTCCGGTCTCTGATACTGCTCTGCAGCACCAACCACTCCTCCATTCTCTCCATCATTCTCTCCCCCATCTTCTCAATCATCCTCTCCATTATCCTCTCCTCATCCTCTCCTCCATCATCTCCATCATCCTCTCCTCCCTACTCTTCTCATTCCTCTCCTCCATCATCTCCTCCATCCTCTCCATCATTCTCTCCTCCATCTTCTTCACCATTCTCTCCATCTTCTCCTCCATTCTCTCCTTCATGCTCTTAATCATCCTCTCCTCCACCCTCTCCCTCATTCTCTCCTCCAATCTCTCCACCATCCTCTCCATCAACTTCTCCACCATCCTCTCCATCATCTTCTCCACCATCCTCTCCTTCATCTTCTCCACCATCCTCTCCTTCATTCTCTCCTTTAACCCCATCTCCATCCTCTCCTCCAACCTCCCCATCACCTTTTCCACCATCCTCTCCTCCATTTTCTCCATCATCTTCTCCACCATCCTCTCCATCATTCTCTCCTCCAATCTCTCCTTCATCCTCTCCTCCATCGTCTTCATCATTCTCTCCAGCAGCTTCTTCTCCATCCTCTCCACTATCCACTCCACCAACATCTCCATCATCATCTCCCTCATCCTCTCCTCCATCCTTCCCACCATTCTCTCCACCACCTCTCCACTATCATCTCCAACATTCTCTCCACCATCATCTCCAGCTGTGCACATTTATACAGACTCCTCACTGCCATCTGAGTGTCTAGATTCCCTGAACTGTAAGTTGCTTATCTGTAGTATTCACACTAGCATTTCCCCATATAGTATAGTGTATTTATCTTAATTTTCATTTAGATTTATTAAGACTTCTTATTTCTTACTGTTACTGTGTCTGTGCAGACATTACATAAACAATTTCCATTGGAAAAAAATGTTTCTGTTAATTTTACTCTTTAAAGTGATATTGATGTTTCTGACACCATTGTTACAGAATCCATAACCACTGGTAATAATTGTTCACACATCTCTCTTTTAAAGATCCCCGGTGGAGCTGTGGGCACCAGGGGCCACGAGGACAAAAATAACTCCAGTTATGCAATATTTACATAACAGCGTCCGATCACAGAGCCTCCAGAGGACTGAAGGGCATCGTCCTGATTCACCGATCCGCTGTGGAACTCAGAGTCCCAGATTAAAGAGAACACTCTGCGGAAGATTAATCTGTCATTTGAACACACAACCTGCAGGTCACTCTGATAAGAACAGATCACAGTATGTGCAGAGCCCGAACCATCAGTGAGACCTGAAACCCTGATCACTGGTTTAAACTCATTAAAATCTTTGGCTGTAACTTGTATGGGGCTAATGAGGGTGCTTTCACACAGGCCTCGTTTAGTTCGGTTGATTCACACTAGAGTTGGTTTTCCGAGTTGGTGCGGTTCGTTTGGGCATGTGGGAATGCAATAATCGCACCCGAGTCTGCACCAAAAGCGACCAGTGTCCCGAGTCCTCCTTGAAAAGGCGAGATCTCCTTGAAGAGGCGGCGTCTCAGTACGCTTTCAATCAAACCATGGAGTGGTTTCGTTTGTGGTGAGAACACGATCCGAACTACAACAGACTCAACTGTTAACAGTACTGTGTCTTTTTGCACTGATCCAGGTGGCGTAGTCGGCTGTGCTGTGCATTGTGGGATTTGTTTACAGTTAGCACTTTAGCAACATTAGCCCAATGGAGCTCACAGACAGACCCGGAACTGCGAGGAGGGGTGGAGCCTCATCCAAATTTGGTCTGATGACCACATAAGGTCCCAACTTTCAAAAACTCACAAAAACACAGCAATATTTTGCTTATTTAATAGATCAGTAGAGCAGTGCAGGGTTAAGGCAAAAAAACTCTGCAAGCAGGAAGCATGTGCAGGACACCCGCACGTTAATTCGGACCAATCGAAAAGCAGTTTAGGTGATAAAGCTGGCAAGCGAGTTATGTATATGTTGTCACGTGACGCATTATGGTTCGTGGTCCGTACCAGAACACTGTAGTGTTGTGTGAAAAGGACCCAAACCGGCAGAAAAATTCTACAATGTATCATTTGTTGCCCTCGGTCTGGACCAAATGAACCGAACCACATGTGAAAGCACCCTGAGAGTCTTAAAAAGGTGGAACTACAAAAAGGAACTTACGGTGAACAATAGAATGTTGCAGAAATTTAAAATTATATTTGGCAAATAGCATCTAAAATTGTGTGTCAGGCTCTTCTTCTCACTGTAGTAAAATTAATGGATCTGATGAAACATAATGAACTTCAAGTTTAAATAAAATGCTTAAATCTGGCAGTTATGTTTGCTGAAGTAAAATGGGAGGTCAGAGTTTATATATTTACAGAGTTTTGATTAAACAAGAATAAATCAGTGTTAGGAAAAGACAAGATTTTAGAGTTAAAACAGTTCTGTTTAATTAGGGAAGCGCTCAGTGGTGAAATGTCGCCATCTACAGGCCAACAGTTGCATTTCACTTCAGCACCTTTCTGTGATTTTGGGTTTTTGAGTTGGAATAATATCCAGAATTTGGGAAATCCAGATTTTAATTCCAAGCAATAAAACAAATCTTAATTTTTTTCTGAGTATTTGATCAGCTGACATTATTTGAACCTAAATTTAATCACAGAAGCTGAAATGTTCTGGCAGTAACAAAGAAAATTGGAATCTAGAATATTTCTTGATAATAATATAACAGTGTGGTGTTGCTAAACTCACTTGTGTCAAATTTCTTCACTATATTGAACTAATTTAACTAATTCAACCCATTTAAGACATTTAACCCATTTAATTCATTTAACCTGTTTAACTCATTTAGTACATTTAACTCATTTAACACATTAAATTCATTTAACTCATTCCCCAAGTGAACCAGCAGACAGTCATGAACCCATTGCCCAGGGAGCAGAGTCTGAAGGTACCTCAGTGGTGCCATTAAGTGTCCTAGGATTACAACCCACGACATTTTGATCACAAGGCCAACCCCCTAACCTCTAGGCCTCTAGCTCTCAAGATCATCTCTTCACTAAAAATCACAGGAACTCCATCAATGTTGTCTTTCCACTTCTTCATTACAGACTTTACTGAGCAAGGCTGTATCACTTTCACTCCTCACCCATATCTGAGTTAGACTGGTGTGCAAACGAGAAGGTGATCTGTTACAATTGGGTTTATGAGTGTTGAGGTTATGAGGGTTTTGAGGCGGGCGATTTTTTCCTTCTGGAACCTTTGCTATGATATCATACAAATTGTAATAAATATAGCAGGGAAAGGTGTGTGTGTGTTTGTGTGTGTGTGTGTGTGTTCATTTCAGGGATAAAATATGACTATTGTGAAGAGATAGTTTTCTACATCCACTGTAATCATGCATGTTAAAATGATCTCCACTTCCTGCACACTTCTCTTCTCTCTGCTCTTTTAGTTTCTACAGGGAACCCCGAGCCAGTCACGGCCGACTCCACTCCTGCTTCCTCAGATCCACCCTCCGGATTTTACCACTCACTGTCCTGGGCAGCTGGTCCACAAACTCAATCTGGGAAGGAACAGAAATTTCAGTTCTGCAACAAGAACACAATAAAAATACTCTCCAAACCTCCTTGCTCTAAGACGCATGCGGGTTCTTTAATGTGTTTATCGGTGCAGGTACCTTGCGGGGGTACTTATACGGGGCAGTGACTTTCTTCACATGAATCTGAAGTTCCTCAGTCAGGTCTCTCGTGTCCCTGGACTTGTGTTTAGGGGAAAGAACCACGAAGGCCTTCACAACCTGGGGAAGGAAAAAACACTCAGTCTATATTTCTCCACACAAGAGGTACTCGGATTACAACACAGATCCATTCCTTCCACAGGGATGTGAACCCAGTTCTGGTGTAAATGGAAACACACCTGCGGTGCTTACTGATCTGAACACAGTAAAATCATAAACACACAAAACTGAGCCGCTCTGTGTGTTCTGCGTGTATACTGCGTGTATTCTGCGTGTGTTCTGCGTGTATTCTGCGCGTATACTGACTGTATTCTGCATGTATACTGATTGTATTCTACGTGTTTACTGCGTGTATACTGCGTGTATTCTACGTGTATTCTACGTGTATACTGCGTGTATTCTACGTGTATACTGCGTGTATACTGCGTGTTTACTGCGTGTATTCTGCGTGTTTACTGCGTGTATTCTGCGTGTTTACTGCGTGTATTCTGCGTGTATTCTGCTCGTATTCTACGTGCATACTGCGCATATACTGCGTGTATTCTGCGTGTTTACTGCGTGTATACTGCGTGTATTCTGCGTGTTTACTGGGTGTTTACTGCGTGTTTACTGCGTGTTTACTGCGTGTATTCTGCATGTTTATTGCGTGTTTACTGCGTGTTTACTGCGTGTATTCTGCGTGTATTCTGCGCGTATTCTGCATGTATTCAGGGTATATTCTGCAAGTAACTTTTAAAAGCTGTAACGGTGGCTATTTAGTCCACCGTCTTTTGGCTTCATGTTTTCATGTTTTTGGTTTCTGTTTGAGTGTAGAATAAGGGACTCCTATTTTGACATGTGTTTTGTTGGGTTTGTGTCACGTGTCTTATGGGTTACACATGGTCCTTGTTTATGTCTCGTTTAGGTTAATACTTAAGTCTAGTTGTGTTTGCATACCCTCATGTGTCCATCACCTCACTTCCCTCGTCTCACCCCTTCGTGTCTGCTGGTTAATGTCTGTGTCCCTTTTGATGGCCCTCGAGCCAGTTTACTTTTGTACCTTGTTTTAAATCCTTGTGATGGAACTCCCGCAGTTGTCTGGATCCCTTTCCCTCACTAGAGGTAAATGGCAAACACGGGTTAAACCCCGCGTTTGTGACAGATGGACACATCCACCCTAACCATCCGAGGCAGCGGACGTCCGTTGCACTCGTGGACTTTGATAAAGAGCACGAAGACGGAAGCCCTGCTCTGTGTGAGGACCTATCCTTCTGATGGGAGATGCAGAGAGAGGAAGACGCCGAGGAGGAGCTCTCATTCTTCCGTAGAGAAGACAAGTCATGGGAGCTGCCTTGGGAGGAACTCCAAGTGGAGTCGGAGGTCGAGCGTCTTTTGGAAGGTCAGTACCTTCCCCCACCCACCACAAGACGGAGGAAAGGCAGACTGAGAAGGGCTTCCCACTTCATCGTCATGACCAACAGCAAGCAACAACACGGCGTGGTCGAAGCACTGCGGCTAACCGAGTCGGCGCCGCAGCAAACAAAACACGGCATCACCCCTGAGTCGGACCCGCCGGAGCTCGAGTCCATGCGACCATGGTGGGAGATCGTGTCCGCGCCACACCAGCTGGAGCACAAACCCACGTCGCCATGGTGGAGGAAGGAGCCCGCTTCGAACTAGACAGGAGGTGATTTCATGATGCACCTGGAGATCCAAGCGCTCGCAGCGGAGCAGCTCCAGGCGTGCAGGGAGGTCGAGCCAGGCCCTGTGGCGGAGCTGGAGCTTCGCATCCGGGGAGCTCAGGAGAGCCTGGCACATCTCCAGGCTCATAGGGCCCCTGCCATGTCGCCATCTGAACAATGACCCCAGGTAAGGGTACAGCTGGGTTTGGTTCTGTTTCCGGTTGTAGAGTCAGTTAGGGGAGGCTCAGACAGGGGAGAAATTGGTAAGGGAGACTCAGAAAGGGGAGAGCCAGAAGTGTGAGGCTTCATAGAGGGAGTTTCGGAGCAGGGCGGCTCAAATAAGGGAGGCTCAGAAAAGGGAGACTCGGTTAGGAGAGGTTCAGGCAGGGGAAGCTCAACGAGGATAGGTTTAGGTTCTGTGAGTCCGGTTCCCGTACGGTCAGTTGTAAGTCCCTGTAAGCCCGGTCCCTATGAAACTGGTCCCTGTAAGCCTGATCCCTATAAGCCCAGTCCCAGTGAGCTCAGTCCCTGTGAGTACGGTCTCTGTAGGTCCAGTCCCCATGAGTCCGGTCCCTGTAGATCCCGTCCCATTGAGCTCAGTCCCTATGAGCTCGGTCCCGGTAAGCCCAGTTTCTGTAAGTCCTGTTCCCTTAGACCTGGTCCCTGTAGGTCTCGAGACCGGTCTTGGTCGAGCGTTATAGAAAATATATTAACGCAAATAGGTAACACGATATTTTTAACAGCACTAGTCTTTTTTATTCAAGATGTAAAACTTCAGTCCTTAAATGACTCTGATTCTCCATAACAGAGCTAAAGTTAAGCCTCATTCATTTGGTATATAAATCTGTTCCGCAGTACATACGATGCTCTGTGTCTGTCTGTTTTAAACGCCACATTAAAAAAACAACAACTTTCAACCGTTATTTTAACTGAGAAGTGTGTGAGCTGTACACAGATCAAACACACACACAGTGCAGAATAATGGACGGTGTGTTTAGAAAATGGGTACACTACCTCCCCTCGGACCGGGTCAGGGCTGCTGACCACAGCGGCCTCGGCGACGGCCTGGTGCTCCATCAGCGCACTCTCCACCTCGAACGGGCCGATCCGGTACCTTGACCAGAACAGTCAACAGGGACAGAGAGAGGCTCTTATTTACTGTGTGGGAGAAATGGCAATTAAACAGAGACACTGTTAAAATTTACTCAACATTTACTGTGGGGAAGATCCATCCCAAAACACTTGTTTCAAAAGATATGATATTCAGCATTTTTAAATTAAATGTTGCTTGCTTAGAAGGTGTTTGTCTGTGGCCTTTTTATTGTTTACATGAAAAAATCTTTACAAGTAAAATGACAATGACACGCCACATCACACACTGTGAACAGAGTCAGATTCTTCATTTAACCCATTTAACACGTTAAACTCATTTAACACATTTAAACCATTTAACATATTTAACACATTTAACTAATTTAAAATATTTGACGCATTTATCACATTTAACACATATAACCCATTTTATAAATTTAACCAATTTAACCCAATTAACCCATTTAACCCATTAAACCCATTAAACACTTTTAACTCATTTAATACCTTTAACCTATTCACAGCGCCTGGGGAGCAGTGTGTGAGAACAGTATTTTACACACTTTTGGGATTCAAACCAATGACCTTCTGATTGCAGGGGCAGCTCCCTTACTACTAGACCCCTGGCAGTGCGAGTGATGCTACACACAGATGCTGAAAAGGCAATTATGGAGAAGCAGCTAATATAAAACCTGTAAAGATCATCAGTCTGAACTCGAGCTCCTCACCCTGAGGACAGAATCACGTCGTCCGCTCGGCCCACGAACCACAGGTACCCGTCCCGGTCCTGTACACCGCGGTCGCCAGTCAGGTAGAACTCACCCCGGTAACACGCCGCCGTCTTCTCCGGCTCCCCCTGCAGGAAGAACCAAATATCAAGACAAACCAGATCTGTGGAGTCTCTCCCATCTTCAAGCGTCGCCTGGAGACCTGCATCTTCAAATCGGAGGCTAAAGATGTGTCTCATCTCTCTCACTTCACTTACTTATTATTACTATTTCATTTAAAAAAAACCTTCCTAACACCTACTACTAACTATTGACTTTCTTCCACAGGTGTAGTTTAGGTGTAAACCTGCAATTTCTTAATTGAATTTTGGATGTTGACTTTAGCTTAGCTTTACAGGTCTAATGGGGTTTTCCACTGACTGGTACCAGCTTGGTTCAGATCGACTCTACTGGATCATTTTTGCTTTTCCATCACTAAAACTGATACCTGGTGCCATTCTCATCTGGGTTCTCCACTGACTGGTACCAGATTGGTCCGGTTCATTTCGGTTCTACTCGGACCAACAGTGTTCCACCACGTTTAAAGTACTGCCTTCATGTAGCTGGTTGCAGTAACCTCCAGTATGTACGCATCATTTAGTATTGGCTCAGCACGCTCCGAACCTTGATCAAGGTGGAACCAAAAATGGAACTAAGAGATAAGATAAGATGAGATATACAGCACAGCAGAAAGAATAGTTAAAAATACAATAAACTAAAATACAGAAAATATAAATTCTCAATACATAGTGTAAGATGTACAGTATTAAAATCTAGTACAGAAATTAGTACAGAAGTATAGCGTGTGTTGCTGTAATATGCAAATATACATATATGTATGTAAAATATTAAATATAAGCAGACTAAAATTGCACTTGTATATGACATACACATTACTGCACATTCTGCCCGGCAGCTTCATGTAAACATTGCACATAATAAACATTTCAGTAGATATTGCACTAAATATTATTGCACATGAGACAAATTAGCGACAGCTACCCTGTGTATTGATGTGTACCGGATGAGTGAGTGTGTGTGACTGTCTAGTATCTGCATATGTTAGTAATTGAAAAGCAAAAAAACAAGTACAGCTGAACCGAACATAGCCGGTACCAGTCAGTGAAAAATAGGGATGTTACTTTTTGGCAAAAACACTATTTTGAAAATCGAGGAGAACTATTAGAAAATGTTTTGAAAATCAGACCATTTCCAATAAACTAGAATATCATGGAAAAGTGTATTTATTTCCATAATTCCATTCAAAACGTTAAACTTTCATAGATTGTAGATTCAGGGCCCTCAACTTCAAGTACTTTGGTGTTTATTTGTATCTATTTTGGGCTTCCAGCTCATAAAACCCACGAAAACAGGAATTCCAAAAATTAGAATAGTGTGAAGACATCAGCCCTGAATATACAATGGGCACTGAATCTATAATCTATGAAAGTTTAATGTTTTGATTGGATTTATAGAAATAAAACAAATGTAATTATGATTAAATTAATTTATATTTTGCAATCTCCTGCCATTTAATCCCCTGATAATCCCGGTTTTACAGCCCAGTGAACCAGATTTACCAGTATACCATATGTTAGACGGGATGGCACGTAGTTACCATGTACTCTGTGAAAAGGGAGAACGGCCTGTGTGGTTTCACTCTGATGGCCAGATTTCCTTCAGTTCCCGGTGGAACAACATTTCCTGCTTCATCCACCACCTCCACCCACAATCAAAATCAACACAAAAAAAAAACGATGCATCAGCATTTGTCCATCGTTTTAAAATCCGATCAGTGTTATGAGGTCAATTAAAATGATTAACTTCCACAAAAACCTCCAAACTATCCCTACAGTCATTTACCTGCACGTCGTATCCTGGAGATGCTTTGCCGAAGGAGCCAGGTCTGATCTCCATTCCTTTAAACGTTCCAGCAATCAAAACCTGGTGAAATGTGACAGTCGTGTGATCATTTTTTTCAATATTGCCTCCATCAATCTTCCAACTAGGCATGTCGGACTGAACATATTGATTTTTAATAGATCTAGAACTTCTTTTGGGCTGTGTAATGTAATCACAGTTCTAGATAAGTGGTTCATAGGTCTTTATGCAAACCAACAAAATGTAACTTTGGTCGTAATTTTGCAGGTCATTCTGGAACCATGTCACATCACTTTTTGACCAAAATCAATTAAAGGCAATTAATTAAAACATGGCGGGAGGATGGTGCAGGGGTTAGCACTGTTGCCTCACAGCAAGAAGGTCCTGGGTTCGACTCCCGGGTTGGGCACAGGGTCTTTCTGTGTGGAGTTTGCATGTTCTCCCCGGGAACTCCGGTTTCCTCCAACCACCAAAAAAAGCATGATTGGGGACAGGTTGATTGAGCACACTAAATTGCCCCTAGGTGTAACTGTGAGTGTAAATGTGTGTGAGTGTGTTGCCCTGCGACGTGTTGATGACTGTCCAGGGTGTACCCCGCCTTCGCCTGTAGCAGCTGGGATAATAATATGAGATTAAAATTGTAGTATTTTGAATAAAGTTAAAATCACAAAAATAAACGTGGATGATTACGTTAAGTTCTGTACAAGCACGTCGTCTGCGCCAGTTTCCTACATAACCGCTGCAGTGTCCTGTAATAAGTCGGTGCTGATAGGCCAAAAGACAAAGAATTGCCATGCTTACTGCAAGCTGTCATCTTTATTTGCATAACATTTCGACTTTATTCTCGTAAGCTTTAAACTTTATTCTCGTAACATTTCGACTTTAAAGCTTTTGACTTTATTCTCGTAACATTTCGACATTATTCTCCTAAACTTTCGACATTATTCTCTTGTTTTGAGTTTATTCTCGAAATATTACGAGTTTAATCTCGTAATATTAGATTTTTTATTTTTTTAAAGGTGGCACTAAAACGCAGTCATATCTATTTTGTTATAGTACTTTTATATTTACATTACTCTGGTGTCTCGCTGTATCTTTGTGTTGTGGCGTTCACCACATAAACTATTTTTCTCCAGGATAAATAAAGTTTTTTGAGTCTGATTCAGGTAAGTATGTAATTAGATAAAAAGTAAGAGGTAACATGCAAGGTGTTCCTTCTTCACCCACAGTCTCTGTCTGTCCATATCCCTCGTAGATGTGGAGGCCGGTGAGTTCCCTCCACTTACTCATCACCTCAGGGTTTATGGGTTCTCCTGCAGACAGACAGTGCTCCAGGACCTGGAACTGAAACCTGGCACACACGATGATGTCAACATTCAGAAAAAACTTGCAGTGTAGGAGTGTTTGTTCCTCACACAGCTGCCGAAGTTCAGTAAAGTCTGTTGTGACGTACCCGGCACCTCTGCTATATTGCAGGGCCTTGTTTTGAAACGAGGGAGTTTCAGTCACAGCGAGCTCGTGTTTAGGTGATGGTCTGCTCTGGTTGGTTCGTCTCAGTCCTTTTTGTATTTGGGTTGTAACTCAGGGTCGGTCCACCATCTCCTGCCAGTCGTTTCATGTTTAGAGATTTGTGTGTGATAAGTGAAGAGTCCGGTTTAATTGGAAATAGAATTCCGTCTCCTTCTCTGCTGTTTACTCGAATACGAATACAAATATTTTCCCCCTTTCAACAAATACAAATACGAATGGTGGCCGCTCTGCACACCCCTAATATATATATTTTTATATATTATATATAAAGCACTCTCTCTCTCTCTCTCTCTCTCTCCCTTGCTCTGTCTCACTCTCTCTCTCTCTTCTCTCTCTCTGTCTCTCTCTCGGACAGACAGATGGGTGTGGTGATGGTATCTGTGTGGGTGTTTGATTTGATTGGCTGTGTGTGAGTTTACCTGGACGGATCCTCCTGTACTAACATGCGATAGGCTGTGGGAGCGGTGCAGAAGGTGCTGATGGGAAAATGGGAGAGGGTCTGAAAGAAAGCGAGATGGGGATGAAGGGAACAGTCATTACTGATCAGATCCCATTAAAGCACAGTCTGCTTTCACATCCCTCATTACCAGTGTTGGGCAGGTACCTTTAAAAAAGTAGTTAGTTATAGTTACTAATTACTTCTCATAAATAGTAACTGCGATGTAACTGAGTTACATCATTATAAAAGTAACTAATTATCAGGCAAAGTAATTACTGTGTTACTTTTATAAAATCAAATTAAATATAACTATAAAATAAATATAAAACATTGTACACTAAGCAGACGCAGAGAGACACTTTTTTCCTGGGCATAAGTTGCACGTCACATAAACATTTTTGCCTTTAACCTCAGCGAGGGAAAAGTAGTGCTTAAACTTCCAGTTTGCAGAAGCTACGTTTGACTGACCGTGTGTGTGTGAACACCCGCACTACTCTGCCTCTGATTGGCAAACCATGGAAATTTACTCAATCTAAACCAATCATCACATTCTCAGTTACACCTCGTGTACAGACACACCAATCATCATCACTGGTTATGTGTCCTGCCCCGGCCCCGAACACACACACACACAAACACACACACACACACACACACACACACACACACACACACACACACACACACACACACAC
>JBBKCR010020430.1:0-12112 GCA_037577295.1 Ladigesia roloffi | reverse complement strand
AATTGTGAGCTATGAACGTGAACAGTTCACTTTGAGCATGTGTGAACTGAACTTTGAACTAGTTCATGAAAATTGTGAACGTGCACAACACTGGTGGGCTGTTATAACATCCATGTTTTCAGCTGTGGGTGCATTCATAAAGCCACTCAAATGCTTGATCACGGTCCCGCCCCAGGGATAGTGGCAGGAAATGTTTTTGGGTTCAGGCAGTGAATGTAAATTCTACTGTCAGTTAAAAAATAGTGGTTTCGCACAGATACGTGGAGTGGAAGGGCACCAAAGCTTCTTGCACAGCATACAGTGGGCCTCATAGCTATTTCCAGGAACTGGTTTTAACCAACCGGCAAATGTAGGATTTTCCATTCAGTTAACATTAAATTTGCACTTCCCCATGACTGACGCAGCCACTAGCAACAAACTGCTAATGTGTGTACCTGAAAAAGACCCCTCCCTCACACACAACCAGGAATGTCTACACAAAAAGTTAAAATACCTATTCGAAATTTGCAAAGTTCTTTAATGATTACCAGAAAAAAATTTAGCAATCTTGTTTATTGAGTCTGTGGTATTTTAACTCTGAATTTGAGGATTACTAGTCATTTTTAAAGATATTTAATGCCTTAATTTTGGAAAATCTAATTAAAGACTTTTTAAGACTTTTTAAGGGTCTGCAGATACCCTGTTCGAATCACGGATCAACAGCGATCCGCTTGTGTTTATTATATATTATTTATTGGGTTGACTCCAAAATGCAATAATTGCGATTAATCACAATTATTTCCCCCCATATTTGCGATTAAGTAGTTAATTTTAATTAATTGCTTTACAACACTAGATTTTTCTCAAGGAAACACAGTTTGGAATTGATAATAATCTTTTTATGCTTTTGTCTTTAGTTTTGTCTGTCTTCCAAAAACTAAGGCTGCACCACATTGCCAGACTAAATACTCTTAAATTACAGAGTGGCAACACAAGGAAAAAGCTGTATGACAGTTCTGCTCCAAGGAGACCCTAGACCCTATGCTGTATACATTTAATACCTAGCAAATACACAGGGGAGCTGCCATGGGGGGTAAGTTTGGAACGATTCTAGGGGCCCAGCACTAACATGTACCCTGTTAGCGGCTATTAATATTATTTTAATAAAAGGGGGTGGGGATTTCTAATCTTTCATGGGGCGCAAGAAAGATTAGAACATATGCATACATATGTACATACATATTTATATGTATGTACATATGTATGCATGTAGGTAGATAACACAGTAAATCAGTGTTTGTGTGTGAGAGAGGAATGAGTGATATTTCCAGAAATTATTATTAAGCCCATGTGTATACATAAAATGTTTATTTTTTTCATGGAGTGTATCATTTCACTGTTAAAAGAAAGATTAGCAGACATTGGTCAATTTTTTGTCTCATTGATTGTCATTATTAGAGCATAAATTGACAATTTGCATGAATTGTATTTAAAACCGCCTAAATATGTTGTAAGCGATATTGCTTTAAATGTTATTGTTTTTTCGTCAGAAAATCCAATTTCCTCGCGCAAAATGGCGGACGGACGAGTTGACGTATCGTGTCAATGCGGCGTCACAGCAGCCATCTCCATGCCAGGTACAACCATCCATTCAGCAAGAGCATTTTCAGCAATGTGCTTTATTTTAAAATTTTTATTATTCGCTGTGCTTTTGCATGACAGTTTAATCACTGCCATAGGTGTGGACTATTTTAATTGAAAGTGAAGTCTCTTTTTAGATATATGAATTACATATTTCAAATTAAACTTTTTAAATAACAGCTCCGTCTGTAGTAAACGAGGTCAAATTTAATAACGAGCAACAAACAAACAAACAAACAAATACATACATACATACATACATGTATGACATGCAGAATGAAAAGGGAGTAAAGCTCGCCATTTTTCATCTCATCACGCCAGGAATGATGTACCAGGAAAGTACAGTAAGTTCAGTAAAAGTGCTCGACGACTTGGAAGACCTGGAAAAACGTGGTAGCATTGGAAGACATGGAAGATCTGGAGGACTTGGGAAATTTGGAAGACTCTGTAATGGCATATTTACAGTTGTTGGAGTAAGACCAAAGCAGTTTGCTGCTGAAACTCTAATTGTAGGCAAGTCCCTTTTGTCTGTAATAGAGTCGTAGCGCAACAGCAAAACTGTTCACTTTAACCCAGGGCAGATCCGTCCCACTTCTGCAAATCTACTCGGGCATCCTCCTCAGCTCTGCTTTCCCTGCACGAATGCGTGTGAAAATATATTATGTGGGTGTAAATGTGCATTACTTATGATTGATTAAACGAATTACTAAAATATTTTATTGTGTTTTATTTTGTTTTATTTTATTTTCAATTTTGTCGAATGTGTTGCCTTCAATGTATGGGGATATTTGGCCGCTGTTGCTATAGGAACGCCTTTGGGTGGTATGGCTACGTTCGGATTGATTAGTGTTCTTGTTTTAGGCTTTACTCTTAAAGAATTGCCGTTGATTTACAAATTACGCACCCCGCTGTAGTTATATTAGTGTTTGGCAGGAATACTTTACTAACAGGAAAGCGATGTTTCTTAGGAAATCGTTGAATCTGTTGAGCCAAATCTTAGAATTAAAATATGCTAGCTAGCTAGGAAATATTTTTTTATGATTTAGTCGCTGACACAGTATCAGGAAACATTCTCGGTTATAAGTAGTAAAGATATATATATTTCATATCCTTAAGAGTCACCGACAGGGATATGCCGTAGACGTTGTTAAGCGAGGTTGAGCGAAATGGCTTTCATTTCGTTGGCTAAATGCTGCCATTGCTGTCACTTCTTTACAGCCAGCTAGCTAAGTTCCTATAGTTAGCCTGTGGCTAACTGTTAGTAACTGGTAGGTGTCCTAGCTGTTAATTTAATCATTCAGTCCTTGTAAGTGTGTTACTGAAAATGGACACGAATGTGCAGAAAAGAAGAGAAAATAAAAAGTCGTTACGAGTTAAGGTAATCAGCCTTGGGAATGCAGAGGTCGGGAAGGTTGGTGTCTTGCCGTTAGGCAAATTATGTCATACAGAGCTTATCTTTCCATGTTATCTACCTAACTTCAGTATTCCCTTTCTTAACTTACACCGTTACGATTATTTCTGTGATCTATCTGTATATCCATCTACCTACCAACCAAATTACAGTTGTTGAGTGGTTTTTGTAACCAGTCTTACCTTTTTTCCAGAGTTGCATTATTAAACGGTACTGTGAGAAACGGTTTGTTCCCAAATACCTGGCAACAATCGGGATAGATTATGGTGTGACAAAGTAAGTAACGGGCACTGTTAATGTATTTTCTTTAGCTTATTGATATCCATGCTTCTCTCATTTATACAATACCAACTTATATCTGAGAATTATGGGTTTTTTTAGATTTGCTAAAATTATTTCAGATTTTCTCCAATCATTAGTTTTGACCTTTTCTTGCAAACAATGGAAAATAGAAATAATGTCCCCTAAGATAAGCAAGTCATTTGATTTTTTTTCTGAAATAAATAGTGTAATGGACGTCTATGAGTAATGCAAGTATTTGTTTAAGTAAACAAGTAGAACAATAAATCCAGCTTTGTCTTTTGGAAGAGTCTGGATTTGAGTGTTTTTGTACTTTTTTCTCTTTTTCTCCTCAAGGGTTCAAGTGCGGGATAGGGAAATAAAAGTAAACATATTTGACATGGCAGGGCATCCTTTCTTCTATGAGGTATTCACTTGCTTTTTCTCAAAAAATAAAAGTTCTGAAATATATTAGAATGATTCATATTAATGTAAATACCCAAATGTTGCAGAATGCAGTAGGAATGTTATTGCCCAGAATACTAAAGCTGCTCTCCACAAAGGGGTAGCTGAGAACTGGTCCTACTGTAGATATTCAGCAGAGTTTTTTAGCACTGAATCCAAACCTTTGCTTTGTATTAATTGGATTTGATGGTAATTCCTTTAGCTGAAGTTAATTGTGTCACAAATGACTCTTAACATTATTGAATAGAGTCTTATGTGATTATGGTGTGATGGTTTTCCAGGTACGTAATGAGTTCTATAAGGATTCACAGGGCGTGATCCTTGTGTATGATGTCGGACTGAGGGAGAGCTTCGATGCCCTGGATAACTGGCTCACAGAGATGAAGCAAGAGATGGGCTCACAAGCAAACATGGAGAGCATTGTTTTTGTTGTATGTGCAAACAAGGTCAGCTTCTACTTTCCAACAAGTTCTGATTTTTTTATTATTATTATAGCAATGTGGCCCTGGACTACCGCCTGCCCTGAACATTTTACTGCTTTTTCGGATCAGTTAGTCAACTTATGAACAGCCCTTCCTGACTTGAAGTTGTGTAACAGCAAGGAAAATACTTGAGGAATGGAAATGCTTTTGGGATTTTAATGGTATTAATAGAGGTTTTTACAGGAAGTTGTTCTTTATTGCAGGTTGATTTGACTAAAAGACGTGTGGTGGATGAAAGTGAGGGCAGATTGTGGGCAGAAAGCAGAGGTTTTCACTACTTTGAAACGTCTGCTCAGAGTGGGGAGGGCATTAGTGAAATGTTCCAGGTTTGTATTCTCAAATACCACTAGTCCTTGCATTTTGCTTAAGCTCTTCAACCGAATTATGGTGAATATGAGGATCATTGCTGCATTAGGATTGTCTCTGTCCAAAGGTTTATTGCTGTAAGTATTCTGAGAAGAATATTACCAATGCCATTATGTTAATATGGACATTTTATGGGTTACCTGGACATTTTATTAGCAGGTCATAATTGTTCAGCTCAAGCATAAATATATTTAGATGAACAAGAATGGTACAAAGCACAACATATCCATCTGTGTTGTATGTACACAAAATTCCACTGATCACAGCAAAACACAAATATTCCTTTCTGATATCTTTTATTTCTATCAGCAAGTGTGGTACTTGTAATGGTTGTTAACAGAATTAGATATTATTAGGAAATCCTATCAATTAATAACATATTAGAATTACCAAAATAATATAGATATATTTTGTAGTTGCCCACTAAATTATCCACTCTCATTTTTAATGCATTTAAAATGTTCATGATCATTGTTCAACAGGCTTTTTTCTCCTCTATTACCGATATGTGTGAGAATGGGGGGAAGAAGCCAACCCCAGAGGTAAGCATAGGCTTCACCAAGGAGCAGGCTGACACTATTCGCCGTATTCGCAACAGCAAAGACAGCTGGGATATGCTTGGAGTGAAGCCTGGGGCAACTAGGTAAGTTTTTTTATTACTGATGTGCATATTTAAACTTTACACTCTGGGTGGGTGACTGCTAAAATCCAGGTTATTGTCCTGCACACTGTGTGTCATTGTGCAATAGGAAGTCCATTTGCCATGGATGATTAATTCAGTGTACCCACTTATAAGATTAATAATTTGTACTATAATGTAAATTATTTTTAAGATGTATTATTGAGCTTTGTTTACAATACCAGGTAACAATTAGAATTTGTCTTATTGACCAGTTTGTGTTGTTATGTAGTTATTAATTATTGTGTTATTTTGTTTTTTAAGGTTATTGTTTTTGCTTTTGTATCCTCTCTAAAATGACCAGAACCAATCATTGCTTGAATATTGCTCACATTTCTTATATAATCTTTGCACCTCAAACTGTTTTGTGTTTTAGCAGAGCTAAGTTCTGCCATTAAAAAGACCAAAATGCTACTTCACTGATTAAAATTCCCTATGGTTTAAATTAATTGTATATTTTCAGTGATCTTATTTCAGCTCCATCTAGAAGCTGCAAGGTGTAATCATGCATGTTAGGTCAGTGAGGGGTGGAAATTACAATCAAAGGGAAGCCTGTCTATTTAATCAGTTACAGGAAGCCCTTATCTCCATTATTTTCAGCGACTTCACATACGATTCAGAAATGTGTTGGATGGTCAGTTTTGGATCTAATTGTACAACCTGTGGCATTTATTTGTTGTCTCCACTAACAGAGAGGAGGTAAATAAGGCATACCGGAAGCTGGCTGTACTGCTGCACCCAGACAAGTGTGTGGCACCAGGAAGTGAAGATGCGTTTAAAGCAGTGGTCAATGCACGAACATCATTGCTCAAGAATATAAAGTAGTGCTAACAAATATATACAGTGAGGCATCAATTTATCTGTTAATTTCCCTTTGGCTTTACCAAAAGAAAGCCACACCTGAGATCTGTGCCATACACACTGATTTTAGTACCTTTAGCTTCCTTTTTATAAAACATCTGTAATTACTAAACTAGAATTTAATTGCACACTTTAATTAATCCATTATAACCTCTGCATTGAGGAACCTTGTTTTATCAAATGATAAATATTAAGGAACGTTGGTAACATGAATCAGTTCGTCATCTAATTGTTTATGTATGAGGTTCTATTGTGAAAAATGTATCATATTGCTGCTATAACTCTAAAGCATAATCAGTGTGGATTGCATGTTGTATGAACATGCCTCTCTGTATCATTCATTCCACAAGGGAAATGTTAATTTTGTTACTTATTCTCAAGACGTAACCTGTGTAGCAGGAATAATATAGGAAAATGGAAATAGAGGAACATCATCTTTTGACTGTTCTCTGGCCCTAATCCATTCCAAACAAGACCAGATCTCCGCTATAATGGTCAGTATTCCTGATTTTTTCAGATTGACTTACAGAAACGGAAGACTGCGGAGTCTTAGTCATTTTTCTAATTTCTCCCCAAAGAAAACATTTTTTATTTTGACAAAGTTTCAGCCCACTGTGCTCTTGACATTTCAGTCTAAATGGTCATCAAATAAACAAACTTAGCTTCACAGCATCACAACATGGGGTATTAAAGTGGTAAACCTTGAAGAAACATTTAATAATTGATATTGTTTTTCTAAAACGGTCATTTCTTTTAGGCTTTTATTACACTCATACATCATGTTGCTGTAATGTTTACATGTACTAGGACAAGCTAATTAAACAAATAAATTAAGATTCTTAATGGAATTGTATGATGCCACTAGCATATTAGAAATTGTCATGCACATTTTTGATATTTTATCACATATGGGTTTTCATCTCAGCCATTGTACAGAGGAAAAATGTTTACATATGCATGGAATATGATAGAGCTGCAATCAATATGTTTTACAAATTAATTTATTTTTTTGTATGTTGAGGTTACTGATGAGGATATAAAACCTGGTCTTTTATTCATGTATTCATTCAATAAGTTTTCCAGTCATTGTAGACATTAAACTGCTAATTTAAAAACTATGGTTGCTGAATTTATTTAAATCTAGTTTGTCTGGGAGTACAGGTTGTTTCAGTTTTAAGTGAGAAAGACCTCCAGACATGTTTGTAGCTGTGCCAGGACTGGTTGTTATAACAAATGTAAGTTTACACCATACCACTGTTACACAACTGTGTATTATATCTAGCATGAAAGAACTTAACTGTATTTTTATATAAATACATGAACTATACTCTTTTGATGTGTTTGTGTGCAATATAACCATAACTTATATTTTTACAATATGTGTAACTGTTCATACACCTACCATTCAATATTGATTATATTCTAAGCTTTTTGTGGGCATTGAATATTGGGTTGCCTTGTTCCATCTGTTGTTTATTTGTGCTCTTGTTTTTGTATCTGTAGCATTTTCACAATGTTGAAGTGTTGGTAACTACAAGTGTTTCAATATCGTTCTGTGGAAGCACAAAAACCATTTCAGCTGAATTTATCTACAAATATTGTTTGTCCAAAAACATATTTAGGCCTTTTCTTCACCACATTAGTTTGCCAATGGATTAGTAAGAAGAATAAGATGAATATCATGGGTGGGCCGCATGCTTCATCAAATGTATTTGACCATGCAAACTGGACGTAGTGTTTGAGATGTGAAGTGTTTGTGTCACTATGCTGTGGGAGACGGTTTTCAAAACTTATGCATCACAGTCACTTTCTACCATTTGGCTTTTATAACCTTAATAAAAGACCTTCACAATTAATTTGGATATTTCCTTTTGGTGATAAATCATTGTTAATTAAGGCAAGTCCATTTCTGGAAGTTTAAAGATTGTAGGTACTGCATGATTGATAAAGCGTTTTGTTGATAACATCACTTGAGGTGGATATTCCATGGTATCAGAAAGTCCCTCCCATTAAATACTGACAATTAGTGACAGTCTGATCAGAGGAAAGCGGTTCACTTCTGAGGAGTTCATGCTCTCGTGCTGAAATCCCTTTTCTCAGAAAGACTAACGTTCAACACCTGCCGAGTTCTGTAGGTTTTCAAGCAAAGCTCGTCAAATTAAAGACAGCATTGTGGTTTAAGTAACACATTAAATTAAAAGTGGGATATGTGGCAACTTCGTGAAGAGGGGGAATATATATATATGTGTGTGTGTGTGTGTATATGTATGTATATATATGTTTTACTTTAAAAGGCAACATTAATTTGAACGGGAAGATGACATAAAGCGTTAATTGCATTAATAAATGCATAAAACATTCTGTGGGTATAAAAAGAAGAGCATGAAAAAGGAGGAATTGTTGGAACATAGGAATTATAGATATTTTTATACAAACACTCCTCGTTTCAGGGGCTCAAAACAAACAAAACCTAAAGTAAAGTGTTACTAATATTTTATTGAGAATCCTTTGCAGGCAATGACTGCCTGAAGTCTGGAACCCATGGACCAAACGCTGGGTTTCCTCCTTTGTGATGCTTTGCCAGGTTCTTCAAGCCTTTCTATTCTGGGGTGAATCCTTTGTATTTACTAGCATGACTCTTCTCTTTATGGTAGACATACTGATACACCTACTTCCTGGAGAGTGTTCTTCACTTGCGTGGATGTTGTGAATCTTCCTTCACCACTGTTGTCTTTGATGGATGTCCAGGCCTTTTTGAGTTTGCAAGCTCACCAGTGCACACTTCTGATGGATTTATTTTTCCAGCCTCAGGTCCGTTTCACTTCCTTTGGACAATTTACACAGACAGTGTAATAAGACAACAAGGCTGCATGGGCTCTTCTCTTGATAATCTGTCATCAATTAAGCAGAAAAAAGTTCTGGAGTTGATTCCAGGTGTGGCATTTGCATTTGGAAGCTTTTGCTGTGAACACACGTGTGGTGAAAGGAGGTGAAACAGGATCATCCTGAGGCTGGAAAAACATCCATCGGAGAGAGAGCAGAAAAGTTAGGAGTGGCCAATAACTACAGTTTGGTAAAGAGTGCACTGGTGAGCTTGGAAACTCAAAAAGGTATGCATGACCTGCTCTCACAATATCCCTAACACACACATATATATATATAGTAACAATGTTGAGGTAAGCAAGAATATAGATAGCACAAGATATGTAAGCATGTTCTCAGTATTAATTCATCTTTATTGTAGCCTATGTTCTGTAATTTGCCATAACTGAAGAATCTGGAAATCAGTGGAAAATACAATTATAAACTACAACTATTTTTAAAATGTAAAAAATCACTCATAACTAATTGGTGTGGGAACACATTACCATATATAAACAAAGGTAAAACAACATGAGACATTGGCAATCTCTGTCAACCATCTTCTTACACAGGGTACACTGCTGGTGCAGCGATGTCTGGCTTATATCCCGCCTCCTTTATCAAAAATTACAAATCAGATGGCCAATCAGAAACTGAGAATTTAAACCCACATCACTTTCAATCAAACTCTCATATACACTACTATACTCTCGCACATACACTACTATAGTCTTATACTGGCGCCATCCATCCAGGGGGCGCCACAAACAAGAAGAAAAAAGTAGAACTAGAACAATAGCAATAGCATCAGCGAGGTTAAGGTGTCATTTCCAGAAACTGCCGTGTAAAGCGCTCCGCGCTCCCTCTCTCTCCCTCCGTCACTCTGAATTGAAAGCAAACTGCACATTTTAATTGATTGCCCAAGTCAGATAACGTCAAAAGCGTCTAGCGTTGCTAAGCAACCGGAGGGGCGTAGCGCGAAAAATGGGACTTGAATGTGAAATAAATAAGGAGGTAAAAATGGTCGTATTTATTTTTCTTTTTATCACGAACTCACCTAAATCCGTTAGAAGATTAGTAAAGCCATTGTAGGAAAAGTCACGAATTTAAAGAGTTAGGGCTTTTATTTAAACAGAACTACAGGCATTTGAAAAAGCCAGGGACCACCTTGGTGGATCTAGTGTTAAACCAATTTGGTCTTAATGTGTCTTAATATGGAAAAAAAAAGCTCACACGAATTTTCTAATACTAATACTAACAACAATAATAATAATAATAATAATAATAATAATACATCTTTACCTTCATAATGTATTAATCTGAGTTTAAAATTAACTGAAAGTGTTGTAGATTCAGTCTTCTTTTTTTTTTTTTAGAACCAAGCTAATAATCCTCCACATTTTTTGCCTATTTTCATTGCAATATATAATTTTTTGTGCTAAATTATAATATCAGTATTTACATTCTGGCACTGTAGGAGTTCACTGTAAACTGAACAGCACAAATGCGGGTTTACCTTTACATTTTGTTAAGGGTAAAATATTATATTGAGTTTGAAATTAAAGTAAAGTGTTTGCGACCATATTTAGTGGCATATTTAGGGTATACACTAAAAAATATGCATTTTAGATCATTATTTTTTAACACAACACAGCAGAGGTCACTGTATATGTATTCTAGCAGTGAAATTTATTGGGATGCAAGGAGCCCTTAAAGTCTTGCCGAGGGCTCCAATTTTTTTATGGCCGGTGTTCTGAAATATTTTCCTACCGGTAGTGTCAATTTATAACCATTTGTTATTTTGTTCTACCTTGTGATAATATCCTACCAGCATAAATATCGTATCCCCTCTATGTTTAGGGCAGTAGCACATTATTATAGATATAATAGATATAAACACCGATTTCCTCTATGTTTAGGGTGGTAGACATTAACACTCCATAAAATGTTACAGGTGGTACACTTTCATATAGTCCTATTTAAATGTTCTCCTTTATAAGTAAAGGGTATTCCCTGTTTGTCCAGACCCATCCTTACTCATTAGACCAGGTCTATTTCATATCTAAAACATTTGGGGATTGTGATATTGTGTTATATAGGATGATCACTTTGTATAAATTAAAATGGAACAATATTAATCTTTTAAAATAATTCCCCCCAAAAAAGTGAACAGCAGTAAATTGATCACACAGGCTTTACTAAATAAATCAATGTAATTATTTTAACTGTCATTGTATTTTTCATAACGTGTCCACCACTTTCAATTCTTGTGATCACACAGCATCTGAAAACACAGAAAACATAATAATGTTACAATGCTTGTAGAAAATATTAGTCTTATAACCCAAGCTGAAGCTCAATGCTGATGTTGTAATGTAAATAATCAATACATATCAATTGCATGCCTAAAATAACACAGTTGAAGCCCCGCCCATTTCAAGACAACACGGCACACTTCCTGGTTAAACCCTGCCCACTTCCGGGATAGGCCCCGCCCAGTCCGAGTACAGATACAGATAATGCTGTACTCACTCATCCCTAGTGTTTACCATGTAATGTACAGGTGTGCCTTATATTGGGGCCAAAACCAAAAGACAACCTTTTCAATGTGGCATTAATTTAAACATTCTGTGGGTGCTCACAGCTGCAGACCCGTTTACGAGGTGCGAGGGGTACTAGGGTTTCCAGACAAACCATTCGCAACCGACTCCAAAGCTTTGGCTTGCATGCCAGACGACCGTTTCAGGTGACTCCACTGACACCAAGACACCGCCATGAACTTTTGCAGTGAGCACAAGAATTGGTCTACTGTCCTGCTCACTGATGAGTGTCGGATCATCTTCCACAGAAATTATGGTCGTCAGCGTTGCTGGAGAAGGTCCACAGGGTTCCCAGGGTTTGCTTTGGTGGAAGAGGTGCAACAGTCTGGGCAAGCATGACCAGTCAGAAGAAAACAGGTTTGGTTATCGTACACGGTTCAGTCACTGCATATTCTTACCTCAGAGACATCAGAGAACCATCATCATCCCCCAATTCCACCAGCACACCCCCAACCTTCTGTTCATGGAGGATAATGCTCCACCACAT